>OU343160.1:217548776-217551276 GCA_910595825.1 Philhelius pedissequus | reverse complement strand
TAAATGGAAACTGAAGTTTTTACAATCAGGGCTATGAAAAAGAAATTATAAGGACAAGGATAGAGTCCAGACGTTTTAAACGACATTAGTTTTGTTTTTACACTTATAATTAATTTATGAGAAAAAAACAATGTCCTCAAGAATTTAAGATCCTGTTCAGTACTAATGATACAGTCTAGTTCCGAATTTGATTGGTAGGTGAAGGAGACATCAGCAAAAGCTGTTGAAAGACCCTTCAACGGAAGCGAAAAGATTGAGTTGATATAAATTAGGAAAAACATAGGACCAAGAACGGAACACTGGTACTCTTATTTTAAGAAAGCAAGATTCGCTTATTTTTCCATTGACAGAAACCCTTTGAACTCTTTCAATCAAATATGACTTCAGCCATTGAAAAATTATACCTCTAAATCCCGTATTATACAACTTAATAAGAAGTAAATCGTGATCAACCATGTCAAAGGCCTTTGTCATATCGATAAACAGAGCAAAAGTGGATTTGTTATTATTCAAACTATCATAAAGCTGGCTACATGGCCTAAGAATTGCATCTTTAGTTGACTTGCCTGAACGGAAGCCAAATTGATTATCGCTGAAATATTTGTATTTATTTAAGAAAGAAGTGATTCGTTTTATCATTATTTTTTCAAAAATTTTAGAAACAGTTGGAAGAAGAGAAATAGGTCTGTAATTAGCCATATTTTTCCGATCTCCTTTCTTAAACAGAGTTATTACTTCAGCGCATTTTAATTGCTTGGAGAAAATGCCTTGTTCAACACTTTGGTTGAATATATAACATAGAACATCTGACACACAAAATGCTATTTTTTTTTAGAACAACACTAGATATACCATCAGAGGTGCAAGAAAATGTATTCTTTAAGGAAGAGTTAGTTTTGTACATTTCAAAGGAGGTAATGGGTTCGAAGGCGAGGCTATTAGGCTGCAAGAGTTCAGTGTCGAAATTGTTATTTTTAAGGCAGTTACAATTAGAGTGTGAATCTATTGTAGGCTTTAATTTTTCAGCTATGAGTGTGAAATATTCATTGAATTTGTTTGAGATTGAACTAGAATCTGTAAACGAAATGTCATTTACTACCACAGATTTTATCACACTTGATTCTTTGTTCTTACCTAAGATACTGTCAACAATTTTCCATTCTTCCTTAATATTACCTTTTGATTGTTCCAACAAGTTAGAATAATAAGTTTCACGAGTTGATTCAACCTTTGTTTTGACTATTTTGCAGAGTGAACTGTAGTATTTTTTTAGTTTTATATTATTAGGATGTTTTTGTAACTGTAAGCAAACTTTATGTTTTCAATTAATTAGATTTAGGAGACTTAGGTTCATCCAAGGCTTCAAAAATTTCTTTTTAATAGATTGCTTTATTGAAGTTGAGGAACAAGTTTTAATGTGATTTTGTAAAATAGAACTGAAAATTGCATATGCCAGAGATGGATCGATTTCTATATATACTGGTTCCCAAAGTTATGTTTCAAAATATTTTATAATAAGTTGTAATCAATGATTTGTATATCTTTTTTATATGCTAAGTTAGATAGTATTGAGATTTTATCATAATTAATACTAAGAGCGATCAGTTTGATCTGAAATATTAAAATCCAGACCATTACTAATATAATGGAATTTATTATTTTTGTTAAATCTACAAAAAATATTGTCTATGCAAGTACTTGAGGAATCTGTTACGCGTGTTGGCTCATTTATAAATGACTTTAAACCTTTTGAAGCCATTAGAAAAAGATAATTTTCAGTATCGTTATCAATCGCATCAAGAATATCTATATTAATATCGCCAATTATGATTAAATTATTGGATTTATTTAGGCAAGGGATTTGACTGATTTCATCGATAAAGAAACCTTTACTTAGCGCATGTAATCTATAAATACACAGCATTATATAGTTTTCATTTTTATAACAAAATGACAACTTTACTATATCCGCACTTTGAATGTCAATTATTGAGGATTCGTGGGTAAGATGTTCATCAATATAAACGGCAACACCGCCTGCTGAATACGATTCATTGCAGCAGCTTACAAGTACATAACCCGGAATATTATAATTATTAATTTCATTATCATAAACCCAAATCTCTGTAAACACAATTACAACTGGAAATTCATTGAGAGATTTAATATGCGCTAGAAGGACTGAAAAATTCTTTCTTAAGCTCCAAACAATTATTATCAAGAAAACTACGAAAAACAGGCTTTTCACAAATACTAGGTACTAAAGGAAAAATAGGACAGACAATACTCATATTTTATCAAAATCGCTCCAAACATTTGTCTGTTGTCAACCGCTTTTTCATCTCTCGTTTTTTTTCATAATTTTCTCCTTCATAAGGTGAGAAACAAATTTAACTTGCAGAACATTAGTCGATGTGGTGGTGAGACTTTTTGAATTACCATGTGGAATGTGCCTCTTTTTTATTTATTTTACATAACATTGATCAACGTCAGTCTCACT
>OU343160.1:217541276-217546276 GCA_910595825.1 Philhelius pedissequus | reverse complement strand
AATATACAAGAAAAAAGAGTAAGAGTTTGCTTTTAATTGTTAAGTAAGAAGTACTTAATTAACACATCTTATAAGAGCAAGATAAAAGAAAATTTAATAACAATTTTCAATATTATTCAAATTAATGTTGAAAAGGCAGTTTTTTACTTTATTTAGAAAGGAGTTAAAGTTTGAAGTTCTGATTGACATAGGTAGCTTATTAAACGATCGCGGTGCTGAGAAGTGGGTTTTGTTCACTGTCGGAATGGTGAGAAGATGTAAATTGTTTACTCGTAGATTGTATAGTTGCGAATTTCTACTTGGGATATTACCACTGTTTTAAAAATTCTTTTGGCACTTTAAAGATGTAGATGCTCCAAACATTTGTCTGTTGTCAACCGCTTTTTCATCTCTCGTTTTTTTTTCATAATTTTCTCCTTCATAAGGTGAGAAACAAATTTAACTTGCAGAACATTAGTCGATGTGGTGGTGAGACTTTTTGAATTACCATGTGGAATGTGCCTCTTTTTTATTTATTTTACATAACATTGATCAACGTCAGTCTCACTTATACTTATATCAAATGCATCACGAAAAAATCCAGTTGCAAGTTCTATGTGCGGCTTGTCTTTATGATCCGGAACATTATAAATTGCTATGCTGTTTGAGAGAAGTTGTTGTTCAAGATTATTTACCTTTTTTTCCAGTAGAAAAATTTTATCCTCGTTATCTCTGATTCTTGAAACCATTTCATCAATCTGAATTTTATGGTAGTTTTTTAGTTGGATAATTTCATTGTATACCATCTCCAAGGTGACCGAAGGAGGAATCTCTGCAAATGCATTGTGTGAGTTGTTAACTGCGGCGGTGAAAGAGCCGGATGGTGCAGTTGTGGTAGCAGAGGTGACGGCGGAAGTAGAAGTAGTTTTGGTCGGCTTTAAGTTAATATTACTTGTTTTTTTGGCGGCTGTGTTAGTTGTTGTTAAGTCAGTTTCGATGGAAGTGACGATGGCGGTAGTGGAGGTAGCGTTTGAGTTAGTTGTAGCAGAAGATGATCGTTGAAGGGAAACCAGCCCTAGACGGAGTGGCATCAGCTGTGCACTCTCTTCGTTCTGATGTGCAGCTAGGGCATCTCCATTTTGATTTTGATAATTTAATATAATCTTCAAGTTCATTTGGAGCGACTAGCGCATTTACTACTACTACTACTACTACTACTACGACTACGACTACTACTACTACTACTACTACTACTACTACTACTACTACTACTACTACTACTACTACTACTACTACTACTACTACTACTACTACTACTACTACTACTACTACTACTACTACTACTACTACTACTACTACTACTACTACTACTACTACTACTACTACTACTACTACTACTACTACTACTACTACTACTACTACTACTACTACTACTACTACTACTACTACTACTACTACTACTACTACTACTACTACTACTACTACTACTACTACTACTACTACTACTACTACTACTACTACTACTACTACTACTACTACTACTACTACTACTACTACTACTACTACTACTACTACTACTACTACTACTACTACTACTACTACTACTACTACTACTACTACTACTACTACTACTACTACTACTACTACTACTACTACTACTACTACTACTACTACTACTACTACTACTACTACTACTACTACTACTACTACTACTACTACTACTACTACTACTACTACTACTACTACTACTACTACTACTACTACTACTACTACTACTACTACTACTACTACTACTACTACTACTACTAGTACTACTACTACTACTACTACTACTAGTACTACTACTACTACTACTACTACTACTACTACTACAACTACTACTACTACTACTACTACTACTACTACTACTACTAACTACTACTACTACTACTACTACTACTACTACTATTACTATTACTACTACTACTACTACTAACAATTATGGTATAAACCTAAAATAATAATAGAATAAATAATAGTAATCATTCTTTAACATATAGTTAGTGTTGAATGATACATATTTAAATAAATATTACAATAAATAATGGAAACTGATGTTGGGTGACAACAGATTCAAATAAGTTTTATAATTACATTTTTGTATATATTTTTTATATTGCTTAAAAAGTTTTTGTCAATTTCTTATAGTTTTGATTTTATACAATATACAAGAAAAAAGAGTAAGAGTTTGCTTTTAATTGTTAAGTAAGAAGTACTTAATTAACTAACACATCTTATAAGAGCAAGATAAAAGAAAATTTAATAACAATTTTCAATATTATTCAAATTAATGTTGAAAAGGCAGTTTTTTACTTTATTTAGAAAGGAGTTAAAGTTTGAAGTTCTGATTGACATAGGTAGCTTATTAAACGATCGCGGTGCTGAGAAGTGGGTTTTGTTCACTGTCGGAATGGTGAGAAGATGTAAATTGTTTACTCGTAGATTGTATAGTTGCGAATTTCTACTTGGGATATTACCACTGTTTTAAAAATTCTTTTGGCACTTTAAAGATGTAATGTGTCTCAATGGGAGAATTCGCAGTTCCTTCACCAAGGGCCAACTTTCAGTAAAGCGGTTTTTGTTACAAATTATTCGAATCCAGTGTTTTTGATCGATCCACAAGGGTCTTGAGTACTTGCGTATGAACCACCCCAGCTGGACAAACCGTATTGTAGTTTTGAGTGCGCAAGACCGTAATATATAGCTGTTAATAATTTTTTTTGAGCAGAATGGCTTTAAAAGATACATTTTTCGAGTTACACCCAGAAAATAATTTTTTAATATACAAGTATGGTCTTTCCAATTCAGATTACAATCAATTGTTACCCCTAAATACCTAAAACTCATTACTATGTCAATTTTGAAACAAGAATTTGAACAGGAACCGTTATGAACAAAGTTGAGTTTTCCGCAAGTATGTAAATGGAAACTGAAGTTTTTACAATCAGGGCTATGAAAAAGAAATTATAAGGACAAGGATAGAGTCCAGACGTTTTAAACGACATTAGTTTTGTTTTTACACTTATAATTAATTTATGAGAAAAAAAACAATGTCCTCAAGAGTTTAAGATCCTGTTCAGTACTAATGATACAGTCTAGTTCCGAATTTGATTGGTAGGTGAAGGAGACATCAGCAAAAGCTGTTGAAAGACCCTTCAACGGAAGCGAAAAGATTGAGTTGATATAAATTAGGAAAAACATAGGACCAAGAACGGAACACTGGTACTCTTATTTTAAGAAAGCAAGATTCGCTTATTTTTCCATTGACAGAAACCCTTTGAACTCTTTCAATCAAATATGACTTCAGCCATTGAAAAATTATACCTCTAAATCCCGTATTATACAACTTAATAAGAAGTAAATCGTGATCAACCATGTCAAAGGCCTTTGTCATATCGATAAACAGAGCAAAAGTGGATTTGTTGTTATTCTAACTATCATAAAGCTGGCTACATGGCCTAAGAATTGCATCTTTAGTTGACTTGCCTGAACGGAAGCCAAATTGATTATCGCTGAAATATTTGTATTTATTTAAGAAAGAAGTGATTCGTTTTATTATTATTTTTTCAAAAATTTTAGAAACAGTTGGAAGAAGAGAAATAGGTCTGTAATCAGCCATATTTTTCCGATCTCCTTTCTTAAACAGAGTTATTACTTCAGCGCATTTTAATTGCTTGGAGAAAATCCCTTGTTCAACACTTTGGTTGAATATATAACATAGAACATCTGACACACAAAAGAACAACACTAGATATACCATCAGAGGTGCAAGAAAATGTATTCTTTAAGGAAGAGTTAGTTTTGTACATTTCAAAGGAGGTAATGGGTTCGAAGGCGAGGCTATTAGGCTGCAAGAGTTCAGTGTCGAAATTGTTATTTTTAAGGCAGTTACAATTAGAGTGTGAATCTATTGTAGGCTTTAATTTTTCAGCTATGAGTGTGAAATATTCATTGAATTTGTTTGAGATTGAACTAGAATCTGTAAACGAAATGTCATTTACTACCACAGATTTTATCACACTTGATTCTTTGTTCTTACCTAAGATACTGTCAACAATTTTCCATTCTTCCTTAATATTACCTTTTGATTGTTCCAACAAGTTAGAATAATAAGTTTCACGAGTTGATTCAACCTTTGTTTTGACTATTTTGCAGAGTGAACTGTAGTATTTTTTTAGTTTTATATTATTAGGATGTTTTTGTAACTGTAAGCACACTTTATGTTTTCAATTAATTAGATTTAGGAGACTTAGGTTCATCCAAGGCTTCAAAAATTTCTTTTTAATAGATTGCTTTATTGAAGTTGAGGAACAAGTTTTAATGTGATTTTGTAAAATAGAACTGAAAATTGCATATGCCAGAGATGGATCGATTTCTATATATACTGGTTCCCAAAGTTATGTTTCAAAATATTTTATAATAAGTTGTAATCAATGATTTGTATATCTTTTTTATATGCTAAGTTAGATAGTATTGAGATTTTATCATAATTAATACTAAGAGCGATCAGTTTGATCTGAAATATTAAAATCCAGACCATTACTAATATAATGGAATTTATTATTTTTGTTAAATCTACAAAAAATATTGTCTATGCAAGTACTTGAGGAATCTGTTACGCGTGTTGGCTCATTTATAAATGACTTTAAACCTTTTGAAGCCATTAGAAAAAGATAATTTTCAGTATCGTTATCAATCGCATCAAGAATATCTATATTAATATCGCCAATTATGATTAAATTATTGGATTTATTTAGGCAAGGGATTTGACTGATTTCATCGATAAAGAAACCTTTACTTAGCGCATGTAATCTATAAATACACAGCATAATATAGTTTTCATTTTTATAACAAAATGACAACTTTACTATATCCGCACTTTGAATGTCAATTATTGAGGATTCGTGGGTAAGATGTTCATCAATATAAACGGCAACACCGCCTGCTGAATACGATTCATTGCAGCAGCTTACAAGTACATA
>OU343160.1:217393776-217526276 GCA_910595825.1 Philhelius pedissequus | reverse complement strand
ATTATTGAGGATTCGTGGGTAAGATGTTCATCAATATAAACGGCAACACCGCCTGCTGAATACGATTCATTGCAGCAGCTTACAAGTACATAACCCGGAATATTATAATTATTAATTTCATTATCATAAACCCAAATCTCTGTAAACACAATTACAACTGGAAATTCATTGAGAGATTTAATATGCGCTAGAAGGACTGAAAAATTCTTTCTTAAGCTCCAAACAATTATTATCAAGAAAACTACGAAAAACAGGCTTTTCACAAATACTAGGTACTAAAGGAAAAATAGGACAGACAATACTCATATTTTATCAAAATCGCTCCAAACATTTGTCTGTTGTCAACCGCTTTTTCATCTCTCGTTTTTTTTCATAATTTTCTCCTTCATAAGGTGAGAAACAAATTTAACTTGCAGAACATTAGTCGATGTGGTGGTGAGACTTTTTGAATTACCATGTGGAATGTGCCTCTTTTTTATTTATTTTACATAACATTGATCAACGTCAGTCTCACTTATACTTATATCAAATGCATCACGAAAAAATCCAGTTGCAAGTTATATGTGCGGCTTGTCTTTATGATCCGGAACATTATAAATTTCTATGCTGTTTGAGAGAAGTTGTTGTTCAAGATTATTTACCTTTTTTTCCAGTAGAAAAATTTTATCCTCGTTATCTCTGATTCTTGAAACCATTTCATCAATCTGAATTTTATGGTAGTTTTTTAGTTGGATAATTTCATTGTATACCATCTCCAAGGTGACCGAAGGAGGAATCTCTGCAAATGCATTGTGTGAGTTGTTAACTGCGGCGGTGAAAGAGCCGGATGGTGCAGTTGTGGTAGCAGAGGTGACGGCGGAAGTAGAAGTAGTTTTGGTCGGCTTTAAGTTAATATTACTTGTTTTTTTTGGCGGCTGTGTTAGTTGTTGTTAAGTCAGTTTCGATGGAAGTGACGATGGCGGTAGTGGAGGTAGCGTTTGAGTTAGTTGTAGCAGAAGATGATCGTTGAAGGGAAACCAGCCCTAGACGGAGTGGCATCAGCTGTGCACTCTCTTCGTTCTGATGTGCAGCTAGGGCATCTCCATTTTGATTTTGATAATTAAATATAATCTTCAAGTTCATTTGGAGCGACTAGCGCATTTACACTTACACTTACACTTTACTACTACTACTACTACTACTACTACTACTACTACTACTACTACTACTACTACTACTACTACTACTACTACTACTACTACTACTACTACTACTACTACTACTACTACTACTACTACTACTACTACTACTACTACTACTACTACTACTACTACTACTACTACTACTACTACTACTACTACTACTACTACTACTACTACTACTACTACTACTACTACTACTACTACTACTACTACTACTACTACTACTACTACTACTACTACTACTACTACTACTACTACTACTACTACTACTACTACTACTACTACTACTACTACTACTACTACTACTACTACTACTACTACTACTACTACTACTACTACTACTACTACTACTACTACTACTACTACTACTACTACTACTACTACTACTACTACTACTACTACTACTACTACTACTACTACTACTACTACTACTACTACTACTACTACTACTACTACTACTACTACTACTACTACTACTACTACTACTACTACTACTACTACTACTACTACTACTACTACTACTACTACTACTACTACTACTACTACTACTACTACTACTACTACTACTACTACTACTACTACTACTACTACTACTACTACTACTACTACTACTACTACTACTACTACTACTACTACTACTACTACTACTACTACTACTACTACTACTACTACTACTACTACTACTACTACTACTACTACTACTACTAACTACTACTACTACTACTACTACTACTACTACTACTATTACTATTACTACTACTACTACTACTAACAATTATGGTATAAACCTAAAATAATAATAGAATAAATAATAGTAATCATTCTTTAACATATAGTTAGTGTTGAATGATACATATTTAAATAAATATTACAATAAATAATGGAAACTGATGTTGGGTGACAACAGATTCAAATAAGTTTTATAATTACATTTTTGTATATATTTTTTATATTGCTTAAAAAGTTTTTGTCAATTTCTTATAGTTTTGATTTTATACAATATACAAGAAAAAAGAGTAAGAGTTTGCTTTTAATTGTTAAGTAAGAAGTACTTAATTAACTAACACATCTTATAAGAGCAAGATAAAAGAAAATTTAATAACAATTTTCAATATTATTCAAATTAATGTTGAAAAGGCAGTTTTTTACTTTATTTAGAAAGGAGTTAAAGTTTGAAGTTCTGATTGACATAGGTAGCTTATTAAACGATCGCGGTGCTGAGAAGTGGGTTTTGTTCACTGTCGGAATGGTGAGAAGATGTAAATTGTTTACTCGTAGATTGTATAGTTGCGAATTTCTACTTGGGATATTACCACTGTTTTAAAAATTCTTTTGGCACTTTAAAGATGTAATGTGTCTCAATGGGAGAATTCGCAGTTCCTTCACCAAGGGCCAACTTTCAGTAAAGCGGTTTTTGTTACAAATTATTCGAATCCAGTGTTTTTGATCGATCCACAAGGGTCTTGAGTACTTGCGTATGAACCACCCCAGCTGGACAAACCGTATTGTAGTTTTGAGTGCGCAAGACCGTAATATATAGCTGTTAATAATTTTTTTTGAGCAGAATGGCTTTAAAAGATACATTTTTCGAGTTACACCCAGAAAATAATTTTTTAATATACAAGTATGGTCTTTCCAATTCAGATTACAATCAATTGTTACCCCTAAATACCTAAAACTCATTACTATGTCAATTTTGAAACAAGAATTTGAACAGGAACCGTTATGAACAAAGTTGAGTTTTCCGCAAGTATGTAAATGGAAACTGAAGTTTTTACAATCAGGGCTATGAAAAAGAAATTATAAGGACAAGGATAGAGTCCAGACGTTTTAAACGACATTAGTTTTGTTTTTACACTTATAATTAATTTATGAGAAAAAAAACAATGTCCTCAAGAGTTTAAGATCCTGTTCAGTACTAATGATACAGTCTAGTTCCGAATTTGATTGGTAGGTGAAGGAGACATCAGCAAAAGCTGTTGAAAGACCCTTCAGCGGAAGCGAAAAGATTGAGTTGATATAAATTAGGAAAAACATAGGACCAAGAACGGAACACTGGTACTCTTATTTCAAGAAAGCAAGATTCGCTTATTTTTCCATTGACAGAAACCCTTTGAACTCTTTCAATCAAATATGACTTCAGCCATTGAAAAATTATACCTCTAAATCCCGTATTATACAACTTAATAAGAAGTAAATCGTGATCAACCATGTCAAAGGCCTTTGTCATATCGATAAACAGAGCAAAAGTGGATTTGTTGTTATTCTAACTATCATAAAGCTGGCTACATGGCCTAAGAATTGCATCTTTAGTTGACTTGCCTGAACGGAAGCCAAATTGATTATCGCTGAAATATTTGTATTTATTTAAGAAAGAAGTGATTCGTTTTATCATTATTTTTTCAAAAATTTTAGAAACAGTTGGAAGAAGAGAAATAGGTCTGTAATCAGCCATATTTTTCCGATCTCCTTTCTTAAACAGAGTTATTACTTCAGCGCATTTTAATTGCTTGGAGAAAATCCCTTGTTCAACACTTTGGTTGAATATATAACATAGAACATCTGACACACAAAATGCAATTTTTTTTTAGAACAACACTAGATATACCATCAGAGGTGCAAGAAAATGTATTCTTTAAGGAAGAGTTAGTTTTGTACATTTCAAAGGAGGTAATGGGTTCGAAGGCGAGGCTATTAGGCTGCAAGAGTTCAGTGTCGAAATTGTTATTTTTAAGGCAGTTACAATTAGAGTGTGAATCTATTGTAGGCTTTAATTTTTCAGCTATGAGTGTGAAATATTCATTGAATTTGTTTGAGATTGAACTAGAATCTGTAAACGAAATGTCATTTACTACCACAGATTTTATCACACTTGATTCTTTGTTCTTACCTAAGATACTGTCAACAATTTTCCATTCTTCCTTAATATTACCTTTTGATTGTTCCAACAAGTTAGAATAATAAGTTTCACGAGTTGATTCAACCTTTGTTTTGACTATTTTGCAGAGTGAACTGTAGTATTTTTTTAGTTTTATATTATTAGGATGTTTTTGTAACTGTAAGCACACTTTATGTTTTCAATTAATTAGATTTAGGAGACTTAGGTTCATCCAAGGCTTCAAAAATTTCTTTTTAATAGATTGCTTTATTGAAGTTGAGGAACAAGTTTTAATGTGATTTTGTAAAATAGAACTGAAAATTGCATATGCCAGAGATGGATCGATTTCTATATATACTGGTTCCCAAAGTTATGTTTCAAAATATTTTATAATAAGTTGTAATCAATGATTTGTATATCTTTTTTATATGCTAAGTTAGATAGTATTGAGATTTTATCATAATTAATACTAAGAGCGATCAGTTTGATCTGAAATATTAAAATCCAGACATTACTAATATAATGGAATTTATTATTTTTGTTAAATCTACAAAAAATATTGTCTATGCAAGTACTTGAGGAATCTGTTACGCGTGTTGGCTCATTTATAAATGACTTTAAACCTTTTGAAGCCATTAGAAAAAGATAATTTTCAGTATCGTTATCAATCGCATCAAGAATATCTATATTAATATCGCCAATTATGATTAAATTATTGGATTTATTTAGGCAAGGGATTTGACTGATTTCATCGATAAAGAAACCTTTACTTAGCGCATGTAATCTATAAATACACAGCATAATATAGTTTTCATTTTTATAACAAAATGACAACTTTACTATATCCGCACTTTGAATGTCAATTATTGAGGATTCGTGGGTAAGATGTTCATCAATATAAACGGCAACACCGCCTGCTGAATACGATTCATTGCAGCAGCTTACAAGTACATAACCCGGAATATTATAATTATTAATTTCATTATCATAAACCCAAATCTCTGTAAACACAATTACAACTGGAAATTCATTGAGAGATTTAATATGCGCTAGAAGGACTGAAAAATTCTTTCTTAAGCTCCAAACAATTATTATCAAGAAAACTACGAAAAACAGGCTTTTCACAAATACTAGGTACTAAAGGAAAAATAGGACAGACAATACTCATATTTTATCAAAATCGCTCCAAACATTTGTCTGTTGTCAACCGCTTTTTCATCTCTCGTTTTTTTTCATAATTTTCTCCTTCATAAGGTGAGAAACAAATTTAACTTGCAGAACATTAGTCGATGTGGTGGTGAGACTTTTTGAATTACCATGTGGAATGTGCCTCTTTTTTATTTATTTTACATAACATTGATCAACGTCAGTCTCACTTATACTTATATCAAATGCATCACGAAAAAATCCAGTTGCAAGTTATATGTGCGGCTTGTCTTTATGATCCGGAACATTATAAATTTCTATGCTGTTTGAGAGAAGTTGTTGTTCAAGATTATTTACCTTTTTTTCCAGTAGAAAAATTTTATCCTCGTTATCTCTGATTCTTGAAACCATTTCATCAATCTGAATTTTATGGTAGTTTTTTAGTTGGATAATTTCATTGTATACCATCTCCAAGGTGACCGAAGGAGGAATCTCTGCAAATGCATTGTGTGAGTTGTTAACTGCGGCGGTGAAAGAGCCGGATGGTGCAGTTGTGGTAGCAGAGGTGACGGCGGAAGTAGAAGTAGTTTTGGTCGGCTTTAAGTTAATATTACTTGTTTTTTTTGGCGGCTGTGTTAGTTGTTGTTAAGTCAGTTTCGATGGAAGTGACGATGGCGGTAGTGGAGGTAGCGTTTGAGTTAGTTGTAGCAGAAGATGATCGTTGAAGGGAAACCAGCCCTAGACGGAGTGGCATCAGCTGTGCACTCTCTTCGTTCTGATGTGCAGCTAGGGCATCTCCATTTTGATTTTGATAATTTAATATAATCTTCAAGTTCATTTGGAGCGACTAGCGCATTTACACTTACACTTACACTTTACTACTACTACTACTACTACTACTACTACTACTACTACTACTACTACTACTACTACTACTACTACTACTACTACTACTACTACTACTACTACTACTACTACTACTACTACTACTACTACTACTACTACTACTACTACTACTACTACTACTACTACTACTACTACTACTACTACTACTACTACTACTACTACTACTACTACTACTACTACTACTACTACTACTACTACTACTACTACTACTACTACTACTACTACTACTACTACTACTACTACTACTACTACTACTACTACTACTACTACTACTACTACTACTACTACTACTACTACTACTACTACTACTACTACTACTACTACTACTACTACTACTACTACTACTACTACTACTACTACTACTACTACTACTACTACTACTACTACTACTACTACTACTACTACTACTACTACTACTACTACTACTACTACTACTACTACTACTACTACTACTACTACTACTACTACTACTACTACTACTACTACTACTACTACTACTACTACTACTACTACTACTACTACTACTACTACTACTACTACTACTACTACTACTACTACTACTACTACTACTACTACTACTACTACTACTACTACTACTACTACTACTACTACTACTACTACTACTACTACTACTACTACTACTACTACTACTACTACTACTACTACTACTACTACTACTACTACTACTACTACTACTACTACTACTACTACTACTACTACTACTACTACTACTACTACTACTACTACTACTACTACTACTACTACTACTACTACTACTACTACTACTACTACTACTACTACTACTACTACTACTACTACTACTACTACTACTACTACTACTACTACTACTACTACTACTACTACTACTACTACTACTACTACTACTACTACTACTACTACTACTACTACTACTACTACTACTACTACTACTACTACTACTACTACTACTACTACTACTACTACTACTACTACTACTACTACTACTACTACTACTACTACTACTACTACTACTACTACTACTACTACTACTACTACTACTACTACTACTACTACTACTACTACTACTACTACTACTACTACTACTACTACTACTACTACTACTACTACTACTACTACTACTACTACTACTACTACTACTACTACTACTACTACTACTACTACTACTACTACTACTACTACTACTACTACTACTACTACTACTACTACTACTACTACTACTACTACTACTACTACTACTACTACTACTACTACTACTACTACTACTACTACTACTACTACTACTACTACTACTACTACTACTACTACTACTACTACTACTACTACTACTACTACTACTACTACTACTACTACTACTACTACTACTACTACTACTACTACTACTACTACTACTACTACTACTACTACTACTACTACTACTACTACTACTACTACTACTACTACTACTACTACTACTACTACTACTACTACTACTACTACTACTACTACTACTACTACTACTACTACTACTACTACTACTACTACTACTACTACTACTACTACTACTACTACTACTACTACTACTACTACTACTACTACTACTACTACTACTACTACTACTACTACTACTACCAACAATTATGGTATAAACCTAAAATAATAATAGAATAAATAATAGTAATCATTCTTTAACATATAGTTAGTGTTGAATGATACATATTTAAATGAATATTACAATAAATAACGGAAACTGATGTTGGGTGACAACAGATTCAAATAAGTTTTATAATTACATTTTTGTATATATTTTTTATATTGCTTACAAAGTTTTTGTCAATTTCTTATAGTTTTGATTTTATACAATATACAAGAAAAAAAAGTAAGAGTTTGCTTTTAATTGTTAAGTGAGAAGTACTTAATTAACACATCTTATAAGAGCAAGATAAAAGAAAATTTAATAACAATTTTCAATATTATTCAAATTAATGTTGAAAAGGCAGTTTTTTACTTTATTTAGAAAGGAGTTAAAGTTTGAAGTTCTGATTGACATAGGTAGCTTATTAAACGATCGCGGTGCTGAGAAGTGGGTTTTGTTCACTGTCGGAATGGTGAGAAGATGTAAATTGTTTACTCGTAGATTGTATAGTTGCGAATTTCTACTTGGGATATTACCACTGTTTTAAAAATTCTTTTGGCACTTTAAAGATGTAAAGGTGTCTCAATGGGAGAATTCGCAGTTCCTTCACCAAGGGCCAACTTTCAGTAAAGCGGTTTTTGTTACAAATTATTCGAATCCAGTGTTTTTGATCGATCCACAAGGGTCTTGAGTACTTGCGTATGAACCACCCCAGCTGGACAAACCGTATTGTAGTTTTGAGTGCGCAAGACCGTAATATATAGCTGTTAATAATTTTCTTTGAGCAGAATGGCTTTAAAAGATACATTTTTCGAGTTACACCCAGAAAATAATTTTTTAATATACAAGTATGGTCTTTCCAATTCAGATTACAATCAATTGTTACCCCTAAATACCTAAAACGCATTACTATGTCAATTTTGAAACAAGAATTTGAACAGGAACCGTTATGAACAAAGTTGAGTTTTCCGCAAGTATGTAAATGGAAACTGAAGTTTTTACAATCAGGGCTATGAAAAAGAAATTATAAGGACAAGGATAGAGTCCAGACGTTTTAAACGACATTAGTTTTGTTTTTACACTTATAATTAATTTATGAGAAAAAAACAATGTCCTCAAGAGTTTAAGATCCTGTTCAGTACTAATGATACAGTCTAGTTCCGAATTTGATTGGTAGGTGAAGGAGACATCAGCAAAAGCTGTTGAAAGACCCTTCAACGGAAGCGAAAAGATTGAGTTGATATAAATTAGGAAAAACATAGGACCAAGAACGGAACACTGGTACTCTTATTTTAAGAAAGCAAGATTCGCTTATTTTTCCATTGACAGAAACCCTTTGAACTCTTTCAATCAAATATGACTTCAGCCATTGAAAAATTATACCTCTAAATCCCGTATTATACAACTTAATAAGAAGTAAATCGTGATCAACCATGTCAAAGGCCTTTGTCATATCGATAAACAGAGCAAAAGTGGATTTGCTGTTATTCAAACTATCATAAAGCTGGCTACATGGCCTAAGAATTGCATCTTTAGTTGACTTGCCTGAACGGAAGCCAAATTGATTATCGCTGAAATATTTGTATTTATTTAAGAAAGAAGTGATTCGTTTTATCATTATTTTTTCAAAAATTTTAGAAACAGTTGGAAGAAGAGAAATAGGTCTGTAATTAGCCATATTTTTCCGATCTCCTTTCTTAAACAGAGTTATTACTTCAGCGCATTTTAATTGCTTGGAGAAAATCCCTTGTTCAACACTTTGGTTGAATATATAACATAGAACATCTGACACACAAAATGCAATTTTTTTTAGAACAACACTAGATATACCATCAGAGGTGCAAGAAAATGTATTCTTTAAGGAAGAGTTAGTTTTGTACATTTCAAAGGAGGTAATGGGTTCGAAGGCGAGGCTATTAGGCTGCAAGAGTTCAGTGTCGAAATTGTTATTTTTAAGGCAGTTACAATTAGAGTGTGAATCTATTGTAGGCTTTAATTTTTTCAGCTATGAGTGTGAAATATTCATTGAATTTGTTTGAGATTGAACTAGAATCTGTAAACGAAATGTCATTTACTACCACAGATTTTATCACACTTGATTCTTTGTTCTTACCTAAGATACTGTCAACAATTTTCCATTCTTCCTTAATATTACCTTTTGATTGTTCCAACAAGTTAGAATAATAAGTTTCACGAGTTGATTCAACCTTTGTTTTGACTATTTTGCAGAGTGAACTGTAGTATTTTTTTAGTTTTATATTATTAGGATGTTTTTGTAACTGTAAGCACACTTTATGTTTTCAATTAATTAGATTTAGGAGACTTAGGTTCATCCAAGGCTTCAAAAATTTCTTTTTAATAGATTGCTTTATTGAAGTTGAGGAACAAGTTTTAATGTGATTTTGTAAAATAGAACTGAAAATTGCATATGCCAGAGATGGATCGATTTCTGTATATACTGGTTCCCAAAGTTATGTTTCAAAATATTTTATAATAAGTTGTAATCAATGATTTGTATATCTTTTTTATATGCTAAGTTAGATAGTATTGAGATTTTATCATAATTAATACTAAGAGCGATCAGTTTGATCTGAAATATTAAAATCCAGACCATTACTAATATAATGGAATTTATTATTTTTGTTAAATCTACAAAAAATATTGTCTATGCAAGTACTTGAGGAATCTGTTACGCGTGTTGGCTCATTTATAAATGACTTTAAACCTTTTGAAGCCATTAGAAAAAGATAATTTTCAGTATCGTTATCAATCGCATCAAGAATATCTATATTAATATCGCCAATTATGATTAAATTATTGGATTTATTTAGGCAAGGGATTTGACTGATTTCATCGATAAAGAAACCTTTACTTAGCGCATGTAATCTATAAATACACAGCATAATATAGTTTTCATTTTTATAACAAAATGACAACTTTACTATATCCGCACTTTGAATGTCAATTATTGAGGATTCGTGGGTAAGATGTTCGTCAATATAAACGGCAACACCGCCTGCTGAATACGATTCATTGCAGCAGCTTACAAGTACATAACCCGGAATATTATAATTATTAATTTCATTATCATAAACCCAAATCTCTGTAAACACAATTACAACTGGAAATTCATTGAGAGATTTAATATGCGCTAGAAGGACTGAAAAATTCTTTCTTAAGCTCCAAACAATTATTATCAAGAAAACTACGAAAAACAGGCTTTTCACAAATACTAGGTACTAAAGGAAAAATAGGACAGACAATACTCATATTTTATCAAAATCGCTCCAAACATTTGTCTGTTGTCAACCGCTTTTTCATCTCGTTTTTTTTTCATAATTTTCTCCTTCATAAGGTGAGAAACAAATTTAACGTGCAGAACATTAGTAGATGTGGTGGTGAGACTTTTTGAATTACCATGTGGAATGTGCCTCTTTTTTATTTATTTTACATAACATTGATCAACGTCAGTCTCACTTATACTTATATCAAATGCATCAAGAAAAAATCCAGTTGCAAGTTCTATGTGCGGCTAGTCTTTATGATCCGGAACATTATACATTTCTATGCTGTTTGAGAGAAGTTGTTGTTCAAGATTATTTACCTTTTTTCCAGTAGAAAAATTTTATCCTCGTTATCTCTGATTCTTGAAACCATTTCATCAATCTGAATTTTATGGTAGTTTTTTAGTTGGATAATTTCATTATATACCATCTCCAAGGTGACCGAAGGAGGAATCTCTGCAAATGCATTGAGTGAGTTGTTAACTGCGGCGGTGAAAGAGACGGATGGTGCAGTTGTGGTAGCAGAGGCGACGGCGGAAGTAGAAGTAGTTTTGGTCGGCTTTAAGTTAATATTACTTGTTTTTTTGGCGGCTGTGTTAGTTGTTGTTAAGTCAGTTTCGATGGAAGTAACGATGGCGGTAGTGGAGGTAGCGTTTGAGTTAGTTGTATCAGAAGATGATCGTTGAAAGGAAACCAGCCTAGACGGAGTGGCATCAGCTGTGCACTCTCTTCGTTCTGATGTGCAGCTAGGGCATCTCCATTTTGATTTTGATAATTTAATATAATCTTCAAGTTCATTTGGAGCGACTCTAGCGCATTTACACTTACACTTTACTACTACTACTACTACTACTACTACTACTACTACTACTATTACTGCTACTAGTTGACAACATTTCTTGTACACAATAATTGTTAATACATTGCACAAATAGAAGTTCAACACAATTACATTAACAATGAATATCACAAACGAAAATAATGAATTATTAGTCAACTTAAATTATTGTAGGGTAATACACGGTTTTAGCGACATAAAAAACTGAATTAAATAACAATAATAGTGGATGCTGTTTATGTTTTAACATAAGATCATTGCGCTTAAACTGGGATAATTTCCGCATGAACATAAACAATTTTATAAAGGATTTAAAAATAATTATATTGGTTGAAACAAGCATAAAAGAAGATGAAAAAGACTTATGGAATTAGTGGATTTGAACATGAATTATTAAATAGAAGTGATAAAAGAGGTGGTGGGATTAAGATGTTTATTCGAAACAATTTGTCTTATAAACGAATACATTCGCAGACCCTTTCATATGAAATTCTAGAAATTAGCTTTACGGAGGGAAATATTACACAGCACATAATTGGAGTCTATAGACCACCAGGTGTAAACAGCGTTTATTGAAGAATTCGGAATTAAGATAGGATAAATACCAAAAAATACAGACATAATTGTAATGGGTGATATGAACATTGTTGTGCAAAAGTATTATATTTTCTTAGAATAATTTCATCTCACGGCAACACTCATTACAATTATATGTATAAACTCATATACACATAGCATTATATAAGAGTACCTAACTTACATGTCCAATTAATATCTTTCAATAAATCAGTATTCTTCCTACTCTTTAAACCACCAGTCTTTTACTTTTAATTTAACGGGTTGTGGGCCCAGTCCCACGTATAGATTTATAGTACATAAAAGTCTAAAAGTTCTCAAAGGTCAAACGGTATATGTACATTCTGTTTTTTTTTCTTAAATAATTTTTGCTTGTTTTTTAGACTGAGCTTGGAGCAAATATGGGGACTGATCATTTTAAAATCGAAAAGCTAGAGAAGTCTGAAAATTATGCTCTATGGAAGTTTCAAGTGAATATTTTATTAAATGCATCTGGGTTAAGCGATCTTGTAGAAGATGGTAAGGTTCCTGGAAAAGGGGAAGCGAAGCTCAAGTGGTATATGATGCTCGATTTGTTGCTGGGAAAAAGTCAGACAGCAAGGCTCAGCGAATTATTGCAACAAGCATTGGTTCGACACCATTAAGGCACATTATCAATTGCAATGGCATTGGATATGTGGACAAAATTGAAGGCTGTATATGAACAATCTTCCCAAACCAATGTTCATATGCTTTTGCAACGCTTTTTCAGCTTCACAAAAAATCCCGAGGATGATGTTGCAACACATATAAGCAGGCTCGAAAACATTGTAAAGCAATTAAGGGACGTGGGTAAAAAAGTGTCCGAGAGCATGGTCATGACAAAGGTTCTTATGACTCTTTCGGAATCGTTCAGTAATTTTTTCTGTGCTTGGGAGTCTACCGCGAAGGAACTTCAAACTTTAGAAAACTTGACGTCGAGGTTGGATATGGAAGAAGCGCATTTATTGTCCTCTCAGGCAACTGGGACAAGCTCTGCTTTAATTGCTAGAAACAAAATGCGAAACCCGAATGTTTTCAAGCAAAGGCAAATGAATTCCAAGCCAGGCAAGTGTTATGCATGTCACGAGTATGGCCATTGGAAAAGGGACTGCACGAAGAAAAAGAATTGTGGTGGTGGAACTTTGAAAAAAGACAGTAAAAGCGGTCACATGGGAAACAACCAAGTGGGCGATGCATACTGCTGGTTTATCGGTTCAAGAGCTGGATAGTGATGAGGGTGAAATTGATCATGATGAGGCTATGACAGTAGAATGTGATGAGGAAAACGTGGCAAATTATGGCGAGGCGGGGGAGCAAGACTTCGTATATATTGTGTTCCAGGCAGCAGATGAAGAAACCTTAGAGCACGATGAGTCAAATGGTTCATCTGAAGAAAGAGGAACTGGTAGATTATCCTTACCATTGAAGGACCGGGTACGCAGTGCCAAGTTGGAACTGGATGCTTGTCTCGATGCTGAAAGGCATGCTTATTTGATACAAGGTGAACCATCAAACTACGATGATGCTATGACTAAGTGGTAACGCAGATCAGTGGAAGAAAGCCATGTATGAGGAAATACGTTGTCTCGTTAAGAATGGAACTTGGGATGTGGTTACATGCCCTAGAAATCGAAAAAAATTTAGACAACAAGTGGGTTTTTAAAATAAAGGATTTGGATGCAAAAAGGAACGCAAAAGTTTAAAGCAAGGTTGGCTGTTCGTGGTTTTACGCCAGAATATGGTGTGGACTACGAGGAGACACTCAGCCCTGTCGTTAAGTTCACCTCCATTAGGACAATACTTGCTACAGCTGCTAACGAATCGCTTTGTCTCACTAAATTTGTCGTAAAAACCGCATTTTTGAATGGCGATTTGAGCGAGGACATCTTCATGCGTCAACCGCTTGGATATGATGATGGTACAGCAAGGGTCTGCAAGCTGAGAAAAAGTTTGTATAGACTAAAACAAGACTCCCGTTGCTGGAAGCAAAGCCTGACACGAGTGCTTAAGGAGTTCAACCTGGAACCGTCTCGAATGGATCCTTGCGTATTTATTTATAAAGGAAATGGTAGGCGTATTATAGTAGCGATCTACATTGATGATGGTTTGGTTGCTTCCCAACGGATGCTGTGGAGTTGGTTGATTTCCAAAAAAAATCTTTCGAAATAACGGTCTTCAATGGGACTTTCTTTCTCGGAATGCATATATCGAAAAATTCAAAGGATGGAATTCATGTGAATCAGGCACTTTATACAGAACGAGTTTTTAAACGTTTTAGCATGAACGATAGTAAACCCGTGGTAACCCCAGCTGAAAGAGATGCAAATGCAGTTGTGACGTCTTCAAGTGCAATCAAATTTCCGCACCGGGAAGCCATAGGTAGCTTAATGTACCTTGTTATAGCTACCCGTCCAGATATCGCTTATGCAGAGGATGTAGCTTCTCGTTTTTTATTCGCCAAACCAGTCTCATGTTAATTCTGTGAAGAGGATTATGAAGTACCTAAATAGAACGAGGACAATGGGTATATGTTTTAATAATTCTTTAAATTTCACTTAAAATTGTTGTAGCGCTGCCGATTACGCTAGTGACATAATAACCAGGCGCTCAACAACAGGCTTCATTTTTTGTCTCGGTGATGGGCCTGTGTCATGGTCATCTCAAAGGCAGAAGTGCATTGCGTTATCCACTATGGAATCCGAATATGTGGCGTCATCGCAAGCTATAAAGGAATTGGTTTGGGTAAAGAAACCTTTGGGCGATATTTGTGCAAACATTTCTATCGAGGTAACGTTACATATGGACAATCAAGGTGCGATAAGGATGGTCAAGAACCCTGAGTTTCACAAGAGGACCAAACACATCGATGTGCGGTATTATTTCATTAGGTAAAGATACGAAAATAGTGATTTCAATATTATCTATGTCCCTTCAGAAGATCAAATAGCCGATGTGCTTACAAAGGCACTTTGCAAAGAGAAATTTGAAACATTTAGAAAGTTAATTAATTAACTTAATCAACAAAGAAGATGAGAAATAGGTTATCATGTAGTGTAATTGGACATTTCAACTGTCGTTCGAGTAATTCTCTTTTCTTTTTATTTTTATTTTTTTCACTGTTTTCTTCTTTTTCATTGTTGTTTTTTTTTTTGTGAACTAAATTGAAATTTAACACTTTAGTATAAGTTAAGGATATCCAGAAGGGATATCTCAAAAAAAAAACAACATTTCAAACAACCCGAAAGTTTTATTAATAGAATATTTATTTTGCACTAACCCCTACTTAAAACTAACTTAATAATAATGTTCCCTCGATTAACTGTCCCACGATGTGCCGCTATACTCCAAGGTCAGTATGCACTTTATGCTGACTCTTCATTACTGGTCAATGACTCGCTAGCTCGCTCGCAGTATAGGCATAAGGTGTCAGCCAGCCTGAGATACATGATACCACTGCACCGCTACTCGTGGGAACAGGCTTATGCATGAATATGATGATGCAGCATTTTGGTTATCCGCTCGTGGGTAACTGTGAATTTACAGGTGCGTTAACTTATATTTATTTGTTTATTTATTTATTTTAGTTATCGTTACCATTGCGTGTATAAAATGTTAAGCGATACGCAAAAAATACTATTTGCTTGAACTATATTCCTTGTAAGTAATTTTGAAGTCACAAAATATTGTTTTGAAAAAAGTTTAATGTTATATATACGAGTATATATATTTTTGTATACTAATGTGTCTATGTATGATTTTTTATCTTTTGTTATACATAAATAAAGGCCTGATGAAGAGTATAAACATACTCGAAACGTAGCGATAAATAACATTTTTTATTGACGACCTTATGTCCACAAAAATCAATAATATATATATCTAACGATATAAAAAAAAGGTCACTAAGAATCAGATTGTAATAAAAGAATATACAAGGGTAGATCCTAAGAAGGGAACCAAATCGTTAATTGATCATATACTACTAAGCATAGTACATACTATTATAAATTCCGGAGTTATCGAAAGTGGTATAACTGACCATTATCCGATTATCTACTCAATAGGTGTTCCTAGAACATTAGATACCTGTAATGATAGTACAAAGTACACTATTTACAACGCTAATGTGAGTCAACTTATATGTGAAGTAGATTTGGACGAAGCTTTGAACGAGAATGATGTTAATAATATTTATCTAAAACTGTTAACTAAAATGGAAGATATCTAAAAAATCATCATATATAAGAAAAGTAACTAATAAAAGAAAAAATAATCCGTGGATGACCCCGAGTCGCTTTGCTGAGTGTAAGCAAAGGGATATGCTCTATAGACGGTGGAAAAATAACAGATCAAACATTGATTATGAAATGGAGTACAAAAGATTACTAAACAAAATCAACAAAAATATATTGGTCCATAAATCAAACTTTTATAAAAACCAATTATTCAATTTAAGGCCGATCCTCGCAAAACATGGGGACTGATAAATGAAATATTGGGAAGAAGAAAATCGAATATCGATGAAACCTTATCTAGAAATTTTAAATGTAAAATTAGTGCGTTATCAAATGAATGTGCAGAATTCTTCTCCACACAGACTGCAAATATAATTCACCAATGTAACCCAATCACATCTATTCCAACGAATACAAGAATTATTAAAAATTCAATTTTTACTAAAACTACGAATATGCATGAAATACACAGTATAATAAATTCAATTTTTTTTTTTTTTTTTTTTTTTTTTTTTTTGTAATTTAACTAGGCCTGTAAGACCTAAGGTCTTTTAAATGCAACCTGAATTGCATGGCACTAGTTTGGCACAGTGGATTTGAGAACCAGGTATTGACTGTCTCATTTTTAACCTATGGGCGGTATCCAATTAAAATTGGAGGTATAGAAAAGAATGCGCCTAGCGTGGGGATCGAACCCACACGTCTAAGTTATCAATCAAGCACTTTATCCACTGCGCCATTGACACCCAATTGGGGAAGCTAAATCACCTGGAATCGACGGTATAAGATATAAAAAGACATGCTGACGCGCTTTTGATTTAAATTATCCTTATATATTAAAATCTAATTACGTTTCTTATGCAAGGTCGATACTTGAATACTGCTGCGTAGCTTGAAATCCAGATTACAATATTCTATACCATAAGAATAGTGAATTCATCGGGTATTCAAAAAAAAAATCACTAGGTTAGTAATGTAAAATGCCAGCTTATTGGCATTTAGACATAATCGCAAGATGGTCGCTTTTACATTTGCTCATGACATTTTATGCATCATATAGATTGTCCTGAACTGTTAGCTTTCATCGACCCATTCGCCCCTTCTCTTGCTCTCAGAACTCGAACATTGGTTCATGAGATTGCTCATAGATTACAGTTATGCCTCGAATGAGCCCATAACTAGCAGTGCCAGGGAAACCAACAACGCTTCGAGTTACATAGATTTTAACTTTCATTTTAGTAGAAGTGCGTTTAAAAATATGCTAGGCTTATAGACTATTTAACAAACTATTAGTTATGAACTTATGTTAATTATTAGAGGTTTTCCGAATAGCGATTTTGGCCGGATACCGGATATTCGGCCCGCAGCTAGGCTGGATAGCCAATGTTCGGCGGCCGGATATCTCCCCAAATAAAAAGTTTAATAGTTTGGTAGTCTGGTACTCAAATCAAACCGTTACAAGTAAAACCAACTTAAACAAGCTTTTTTTCCTTCTCCTCCACTTCCACAAGATATTCTTATTTTTTACACTGCAAATATATAGCGCATTTGTTGTCCTCAATGTTATGTCATTTCATATACTGGATGAAGATTTATTATTTTTGAACAGAAAAGTTTATTATTTTCTGGATTTTTAACAAATATTGGCTATTGCTAATAAGTACTAGATGTGATTACAAATCATTGTTTGTTTTTATTGTTGGCAGATAGTGTTATTGACATGGTGTACAAAAACAAACGTAATCGTTTATTATTTATTTAAAAAGATCTTGGAGTTATTTTTGACTCCAAACTAAACTTTATCAACCAAATCGACCGTGTTAGGTTTAATGTCGAAGCACTTTTGATTTAAATGATCCTTATACATTAAAATCCTATTATAGACCAAGACCCCATGGCCGGCAGACATACGTCATCTTATCATAGCTGAATTTTTTTCTGTGAATAGAAGTTGTTATTAACGAATGGACATTCCGAATTTTCAAAGCTGTTTTTTTTTTTATAATGATGCGCGCACTAAAGGAGTTCTGATTACCCTTAATATGTCCAAGCACAGTGCGAGCGTTAGGAAAGTAGGAAAGGATGAAAAAGGAGATACCGATGCATATTGGTTTTCAATTTCGGAATATCTAAATGAGATGGGAAAATAGAGTCGGGTAATTTATTCCACATTCGTGTTGTACGGCTAAAGAAAGAATCCCTGTACTTAACAGTACGTCCGAAGTTGGGCTCAAGGGTAAACTGATGAGTATTCCTAGAAGCGCGGGAGGAATGCAACTGGCTACATCGCTAGAACACGGTATATAAAAATAGCGATAAAATAACGAAATACATGAAACATTTCGACGATGTTCGAGAGTTGTAAATGTTTCCACTATAGTTCTATCGCCAATCATTCTTAGAGCTCTATTTTGAATTCTTTCTAAAATATTCAAATGGGTTTTGAGAGCTCCTACCCAAATATGAGAGTTATACTCCAACTTTGGACGATTGAAGGCCTTATAGATTACAGCCAGATCAGACGGGGAAAAATTTTCTTGCATCTTCGAAGAAAGCCCAAACACTTTGCAGCATTTTTGGCGACATCGAATATGTGGTCATTCAACAAAAGGTGGTCTGTGATGCACATGCCAAGGACTGATCGCTGATCGGTTTCTTCAATGCAAGTGCCGCTCATGGATAGGGGCATGGGGGGTGGGTTCTGCTTTAACAACAGAAGACTGCACTGAGTTTTTGAAGCATTAAATTCTACACTGTTTTTTATTCCCCATTGGACAATGCTGTCAAGATCAGAATTTAATGAGCTTATCATACGATGCCGTTGCAGTTGCACATCCGAAAAATAAGGAGGTGCATCTGAGAACTAATATGAAAAGCTGAGAGTACTATCGTCAGCAAAACCATTAATAAAAATGAGAAAAAGGGTCGGAGACAATACGAAGCCCTGGGGTACACCAGCATTTATTTTGTAGATATCAGACTTGAAACCGTCCAATACAACTTGTATTGAACGGTCCGAAAGGCAATTTCTAATCCATCGAAGAAGAGATTCATCGATGCCAAATGCACGCATTTTGATAAGAGACCGTTATGCCAAACTCTATCAAATGCTTTTGAAATATCAAGCGCAATAATCTTTCTTTCGCCAAAACGATGTAAAGATTTATGCCACTGTTCGGTGAGATATACCATCAGATCACCAGTGGACCTATTGCTACGAAAGCCATACTGCCTGTAATTAAGGAGCTTTCGTTCTTCAAGATATTTCTTAAGCTAATAGGTAATCAGCGTTTCCATGACCTTGGAAAGAAGGGACATAAGTGCAATTGGACGGTAACTAGAGGGTGAGGAAGATTCGCCTTTTTCAGGGACGGGCTGGACATATGCTGTTTTCCATCCACTCGGAAAGAGACCTGTAGAATAGCATATATGGAAAAGCTTACGTAGTGGAACACCTCTTCAGAACGATGGGAGGGATACTATCCGTGCCAGCGGATTTGTGTATATCAAGGTCTTTGAGGACTCTAGCAACTGCACGAGTGCGAAAGAAGATTCATCCCATATAATCGTTTACGCTCTCAAGTACTGAAGGAGCCATAACACTTTCTGGCAGCGTCGAATTAACAGCGAACTGCGCTGCAAGCAAATTGGCTTTTTCACGAGAACTGACAAAAGGGGTGTCATTAAAGACGAGCGTTGGAACCGAAGACTAAGTTGAATTTCGAATGTTTTTTACAAATGACCAAAAATTCTTACTACCTTTGGGACATTGTAGTATTTTTTGCCTTAATTTTTGGTCATGCAAAAATTTGGTTCTACGAATGTGAACGGTGCCAGTCCTTCTAGCTTGTTTAAACTTTCTCCGGTTTTCCTCAGTGGGGCTGGCTTTATAATTCCGGAAACTTGCTTCTCTTACCCTAACAACCTCTTTACAGCTCGAACCAAACCCTGCATTTTCTTTCGGTTTGATAGATTTCAATCTATTCGGGAAAAATATTCCATTCCGTAAAGGATTAAATTTGATATCATTACTGCGCAGGAGTCACTGGGATGTCACTACCGAGGAAGTTAAAGTTCCTGAAGAAATTACTGAGACCGTCCTAGTTGGTTTTCTCATATTGCCAAACCGTTCTCTTAGGTGACTTTTCTTTAACTGGGGTGTGTTGGCAAGAGAAATTGGCGGATATGACACAATGGTCTGATGTGCCTAGAGGCGATAATACACTTACAGTGTATTTATTAGGGTCAGAGGTGAGAAACAAGTGTAGAGTGTTAGCGGTTTGACTGGAACGTCAGGGATTCGTGTCGGCTTGTCAACTAGCTGAGTCAGTTGGTTTAACTCAGCAAAGACCTCAACATATCTTCCTCGGGTGTTGTCTGGCTCGAAAAGCGGAGCCAGCTATAATTGTGTACATTGAAATCGCCCATAATGACGATTTCAGTGCGAGGATAATGGGAAACAATTTTTTGAATGGAGGGGACAGATCATCAAATTCGTTAAAAGTTGATTCTCTGTCCAAATTTGGGTTCCGATAAATAAAACAAGTGTGTATGATGTGCTTATTTACCGTGAGTTTTAACCACATGAAGTTAAAATTTTTGATTGAGCACAGACCATATTGTGGTTGAAGTTGGTACGCAATATCATTTCTTATATATACGGCGAGACAATGGTGGGGAAAGAATAATGGCACTAAGGTATACCCAAACAGATGATATTTCGAAGAATCAGAATTTTCACCTATTTGGGTCTCACTGAGTGCCTAAACAGCTGGCCTGTGTTACAGTGGTGACATACACGGCACAAACATTTTTTCTAAGCCCACGAATATTGGTAAAGTCGTCCCTAAATACACCAACCATTTAAAAATACAAAAACAAATAAAACACAAGTCAGACGATTAATTTTAATGAATGTTTCGTCTAAATTCCAATTTGAACTTTTCAATAACAATTTGTCACTAGTGTTATGCCTAAGTGACAATTTGCATTGAGCCGCCCCTGGTTAAATAGAAAAATCACACAGTAATCCATCTAACGTCACATTAACATAATCAGTGCATGTACTGTGTCGTAAGCTTCACACAGTACCTACAATGATCAATTTAATATGATTGCGAGAAGTTACAAGGAAAAGGGAAAGGAAAGCTTACCACTCGTTGTGCTGGTGCGTTGTTGTTTTGTTGCAGCTAATTGTTTTTGGTTTATTTTTTTTATGTTGATTGTATGTACAATTTATCACAACACAAGACACTGGCACTATTTTTTTCGACTTGCGCGCACCCCTTCATAAGATGTGCAGCCGGTGGTATGCTAGTCGGTACTTTTCGGAGATATGCAGCTTTAACGTTGGGTCATCTTAAAGGTGCCTGCCAGACGAAACGCCCCACTGTAGGGGTTTGACAAGTGTCAAACGAAGTTTGAGACACTATCCCCATATCAAAAAATCAGCTTTGATAAAATAACGTAGTTGGGTATGCACTGTTAAAGCTATATATCTCCGAAAAGCCCCAACTTTGAAAATTCGGAATGTCCATTCGTTCTTCTACTTTGGTATCTATCAGTGTTGAGGCGTGTTTATTTTATAAGGTAAGTCGAAGAAAAATTAGTCACCAAAAAATTAAATTTCAGAAGTTTACTTGAAATTATTTCGTTCTTGCATAACTTAGTATCAAACCATGAGGTTGTGCAATTCACACCAAATTTGATATACCTTAAGTCATTTAAGCTAAATGTAACAATGAGCTTAACGCATAATACAAGCGTTTTCGAAAGAAAAGTTTTTTGGCGGATCCAAATACAATATCTTAAATACATTTATTGTTAAGTTAAAAATTTGCGCGCAATATTTCGTTTTTTAAATGGTTATGAAGTACTAAAACGGCAAGTTGTCAAAGAGAAGCAGTTGTATACAAAACTTTAAGTTCATTTTTTAAAGCTGTAAAATCAAAAAATCCAGGGAAAAAATTTATTAAAGAAGATATTTTTTCATCTGCACTGAAATTGCGAAATTATCATATCTTGATTTATTAAGTAAATCTGAAAAAATAAATTCGTGAAAGTTTTACATCTTGTATTTATTTCGGATATAAAATTGTCTTTATTTCTACAAAAAGACGTTTATAACGTGGAATCAATTTCGAGCAATCCTCATTTTCGTGGTGGTTCCGCGCAATCGCTTTTGCTTTCAAAAATGCATTCAAATTTATTAAGAGAGTCAGAGAGAGAAAGTCAACCACACTCAAAACTTTCAATTTCTCTTATTGCAAATTCAACATCCGTTTTCTTATTTTGAATTAAATTGAAAAGAATGTCAGTCTTAGCCAAAATTTCGGAGAGAGTATTAATAAAAAACAAAAATCTTTTGCCTCTAATTTAATTAACAAGCTCTCGAAAATAGAAAGCGAGGCAGTTTCCCATTCGTTAGGGTTTTCTAATATTCTAACAAAAGTAACAATTATATATATCTAATCTAAAATTTAAAAGGACGTTTATTATCCGCGAATGATAAGGCCAACGAGTTTCCGACACCCCTTGCGGTCGGCTGGCTATTTATTTTAAAAGATTTGAACTTTAAAGTTGATTTATTAAACAAAAAAAAAAAAATTTCAATTCCGATATATTTTCAAGTGATCGCAATAAGACCAAATTTAAAACTTGAGCATAGCAAACAATAAAGTTAGCCATTGGATAAGCATCAAGTACTTTTTTTTAACATCACCCACTTCCCCAGACATAACTGCCGCACCATCTTATGATTGACCAAATAGTTTGTCCTTGCAGGAGACTGTATCAATTATATTAAAAATATGCTTTGTCAGCCCATCTACTTTGCAAGGCTCACTAACGTCAACAAAACCAAGAAACCTTTCTTAAATTCCATCCTCCGAAAGGTACCGTAGAACAGCACTCCAAACACTTGGAGAGTTGGAAAAAAGAAGGCAAGAAAAACAAAACATTTTATTTAATTTACAACTGCATGTCAATCAAGTATACTTTTGTTACAATGAAACGTTAAAATGGGAAACGAAACCATCTTTTCGTTTTTAATCTATTTTCATATCCACTAAGACTTACTACTTACTAATTTGAATGTTTCAAATCTAAATGTTCAATATTTTCAAAATTCACAACAAACACGACATGAATAATTAAGGTATTGCACTGTATTGCACTGTAAACTGAATTTTAAAAATAAGTTTTACCTCATTGGGATTAGCCGAATTCATTTGGGCCAGTTGTTCCATTTTATTGAAATTGCGGTTATTTTCTGCACTTTCTGCCAAAAATAAATTAAATCTAATATCAAGGTTAGTGCATAGTGGAGTGGCAACATTAACCTTTGAGATACAGGATTCAGCCCAAATTCATAAAATAAGTAGGAAGAAGCTGGTTGTTTTTTTTTGTTGTATACCAATTTTTTTCTTTAAATGAACTATTTTTTTGCAAGCACAATGCAGAAACCTACCTCATCGTCAGTCAACCTGCCCCATTCATGTTGTTTCATCAGCGCATCGATTGAGAGATGAGAGATAAACACACATTTTCAAATAAGTCCGAGGAACCGATTTTTTTTTCTTTCTATGAAACCTACCTCAACACATATGATTCATCAGTTGACTGAGTTTTAGACCGAGAAGCATGAGTGGTACATATAAATTCACCAAAAAAAAGTCGATGAACTTCATGTTACTTTTTCCAAAAGAAAGTGTGTATTGAACAGAGAAGTATCAAACGCAGTGAACAGTATATGAAAGAAGAGGAAAGAAAACAATTTCGTTCTATCCAGCGAGAAACTTTTTAACCCGAGACATTGCGTGTTATTTTGTTGCTGGTATAGTTTTATGTTTGTTTAGGCGTGAGTTGCAAAGCAGCATGTGTATAGAGAAGCACTGAAGGCAGAGTTGTTAGAGTAATGTTGGCAGCGTGTGCTGGGTTAAACTACGAGTAGATTTATGTTGTCAGAAGCTTAAGTTGTTATGAATATTACTGCAGGTTTGTTGCACTGCGACCTTGAGATCTATTGTGCCCAAAGTTGTTGAGTATGATATTTTCAACAGGTAAGACGCAAGGAATCGAGTTATATGGACGCTTCGCGCCTGGTATCTATTCGCAGAAAAAAATATTGCTATAATGGAATGACGTATGTCTGTCGGCCATGGGATCTTGGTCTATTACGTTGCTCATGTAAGGTCGATTCTTGAATATTGTTGCGTAGTTTGAAATCCATATTACAATATTCTAGACTATAAGAATCGTATATTCATTGAGTATTCAAAAATTAAATTCACTAGGTTAGTAATAAACAAAATGTCTTCTTATAAAGTACGATGCCAGCTTATTGGTATCAAGACATCATTGAAGGATGTTCGCTTTTAGATTTGTTCATGACATTTTATGTATCATATAGGTTGTCCTGATCTGTAACTCGAACCTTGTTTCATGAGATTGCTCATAGATTATAGTTATGCCTCCAATGAGCCTATAATTCGCAGTACCAGTGAAATCAATAACTCTTCGAGTTACATAGATTTTAACTTTCATTTTAGTAGAAGTGCGTTTAAAAATATGCTAGGTTTATAGACTACTTAATAAACTATTAGTTATGAACTTATGTTAATTATTGAATATTACGTTTTTTATTTTCTGTTTTAAATGTATTATTTATTAGTCTAATGTGAGTATTATTATAAACTCTAATTGATGAAAGTACATAAAATAAAAAAAAAATAAAAAAAGTACACATGAATGCAAAAAAACTAATTTTCGTTCACCATAGTTCAGTATTATTAAAGGTACAATATTAAATTGCTGATCCGTCTTTATTATATGAAATTAAATCAATCAGATCATAAAACTTAATAGTTTATTATTTTTTTTACGGAAAAGGAGCCGGATAGGCCAGATACCGAATACCTACCGGATATCCGTCACATCTCTAATTATAACCACCACCAAAGATGTAGACAACATTTCTTGTTTACAATAATTGTTAATACATTGCAAAAACAGAAGTTCGACACAATGTCGGATTTTTTCCCACAAGTGCTGGTGCTCCACAAGGATGTGGACTAAGCCCATTACTGTTCGCATTATATATTGACGATGTTTCCAAAGATTTCCCTAGTGGTATTAAGATGGGTAAAACAGTAATAAAGATGCTCCTATAAGCGGATGACATTGTGTTATGGCTGATAATCGCACAGCCTTGCAGCTACAAATAAACAAGCTTAAGCGTTTTTGCGATTTATGGGATCTAATTATAAATGCCACAAAGCCGAAAATAATAATATTTGAAAATACTCAGCGAAGGCGAACTGGTTTTTAGAAATCGAAATTGTATACCAATACAAATATTAGGGTTCTCGATTACTTACGATCTTAATCTTCGCGCACATGTAAAAGAAAAGTGTACGGCAGCCAAAACGGCAATTAACCTTATGTGGAGTAACTTTTTTTGCAACAAATATGTAGATGCAGCTGCTAAACTTAGAGTCTTTTATGCAACAATCAAAACATGCCTGTGTTATGCAAGTAAAGTTTTTGGATATCAACACAGAAGAATTTGAAGTAATTCAACTTTTCGTTTTCAAACGCATTTTTAAACTTGGTAACTCAACACCCACGTACGCTATCCACGTTGAATCCGGTATACCACAAATATTTCTAAAGAATTTAAAATCAAATGCGGATTATATAATAAAAGTCATGAAAAGACCGGACTCAAACCTTCAAAAACAAATATTGAAGTATGCACTTCACCGCCAATTATCGCCTTTAAAAGAATAGAACGACCTAGCGTATAGACACAGCGTAGAGCTCGACCTTAACAATATAACAGTAACCAATTGGCAGGACATATAAAAAAATAGACGATTCGCTATATTTGCAATGCCTGAATAGGGCACAAACATCACCAACTAGGCTTATTTATAAAGAATTAAACCACACACTTTTTGTAGCAATTATTTTAACGCCAAACTCACTCAACCAAATGAGTCTTATCTTTAAAGCAAGGACCGAGATGCTCTGCCTAAACTATAGACCACACCGAATTGACCCGATATGTAGTTTGTGTAACCGCAGTGAAATCGAAAACGTGTACCACTTCGTGGCTGTTTGCCCAATCTTGCAAGAAATCTGTAGGCTTTATTTGTCAAAGAGCTTCCTTACACTTTTAGATACAAAAGATCAAAGTTGTTATTTGTTTAAGTGATCTTTAATTCAATTTACGTTCTTCAGAAGGCCTTTTATTATCTTCATAAAGAAACAATTAAACAACAATACAATTTATATTAGTTCACCAGAAAAGTAAAACGTCAAACAAATTAACTTACAAAACTTATGTAGGTATTTACAATTACATTATATGTAGGTATGACAACATCAAATAATTTGTCAATATGTTTTTGCGTTTGATGTGTGAAATTGTGATTCTGCTATATTCCTTATAGAGTAAGATCCCAGGGCCGGCAGACATATTTTTACTTATATTTGATAATGGAGGGCATTATGATCAAAGTTGTTATTTATTTAAGTTTAATAATAGCGGAGGGAACGCCGTATCAAATATAAGTAAAAATATATACAAAATGGAATTTTATAATAACATGAGAAACAGTCTCACTTGGACAACTTGGCAATTTTTGTTAAGTTCAGTTCAACTTACTTGCATTTTTTGACAAAAAAGCAATGTGAACTATATCCAACAAGATTAGAACTTTAATCATTAAAATTGGAAGATTTTGTCCTTGGCCAGACATAGTTAATAAGACGGTGTTTTTTTTTTTTATAATACAATTCTATATACTCGTACTATTGAAATTACTCAGCCAAGTAGTAGAATTAGCATTATATTTAATTGGACTTGTTGAATTATTGATTCAAAATAGCTTTTAACGGCCTTTAGTCCACAAAATTTTTACCAATACGCAATTTTTGTTAAGTTCAGTTCAACTTACTTGCATTTTTTGACAAAAAAGCAATGTGAACTATATCCAACAAGATTAAAATTTTAATCATTAAAATTGGAAGATTTTGTCTTTGGCCAGACATAGTATAGGTGGTGTTTTTTTTTATAATATACTTCTTTATACTACTGAAGTTGAACTGAACTTCAAAAAAATTGCGTATTGGTAAGGCGCTCACTAACCAACTAATGAGTCCAAGTGAGATTGCCGGGATGAAACGCAAATTTTGTGGACTAAAGGCCGTTAAAAGCTATTTTGAATCAATAATTCAACAAGTCCAATTAAATATAATGCTAAGTCTTCTACTTGGCTGAGTAATTTCAGTAGTTTATATAATTGTATTATAAAAAAAAAAATTATTATGAGAAACAGGTATGACACCAATACTTGCAACAAACTTAAGGAATATAACAGAATCACAATTTCACACATCAAACACATTGACAAATTATTTGATATTGTGATACCTATACATATAATGTAATTTTAAATATCTACATACGTTTTGTAAGTTAATGTGTTGGACATTGCACTTTTGTGGTGAACTAATATAAATTGTTATGAAGAAATTATTATGAAGATAATAAAAGGATAATAAACACGTTCGAAACGTTGCTATAAAAAAAATGTTTCATTGACCTACAGCCCGCTTAAACTATTAACAATATACAAAAGATCTCTTAAATGGTCGCTCAGGTTGGCAAATTCTCTGTCTTTATGTGAATCATGACTTAGGTTACCGTAGCAGTTTCATAGATTGATTTAAATTTTAAAATTAAAGAAAATGCTTGAACAAAATGTAAATGTCTTTATTTTGTAAATGTATCCTTTTGTATTTTTATATTATTAAATTAAAATCAATGAATTTGCTAAAATGATTTTATTATTAAGCTCTAATATTCTCTTTACTTCAAAACTTAAACCTTCTCATTGGTATACAAAAACTCGAAATAGTCAACTAGGCAGACGGAAACATTTTGTCATGCTAAAATATTCTTATGTAAATCAAAAATGTAAATATATCGAGAAATAAAAAAGAATTAATAATAATAATAATAATAATAATAATGGGAATTGACCATTTTTTATATGATATTTTATATCGTTATTACTAAAAACAAGATCCAGAATTCTACCTAAACAATTCTTAATATTATTAATTTAAAAAAGATCAAGGGCAGACAATGAATCGAAAACTAAACTTTCGATTTCACTATTGCGTTAAATGGTACTAATTTTTGTTCGTGTTCTAAAAAACACCAGTCGATTTCACCAAGATTGAAGTCGCCTGGTATACAAGGATAATGTTCAGTTGTCAATTCAATAACTAGAAATAATATTTGAAATATGAATCACATTGTTCCTTCAATAATTAATCAACTACCCCGTAACCTTATAAATATTTAAAACTTTAAAACATGGACAAAAAATATAAAACTGTATTTCTTAAACTGTAATGATTAAGCCAAATTTTCATTTTTGAATTATATAATTTGGCTCTTAAGCTTACAATAAAATCTAAATAATGTAGATACACGATCTTCTGCAGAAAATCATGTATGCTTCGCAGAAATTGGCCGAAGAGAGCTTATAGGAAGCTCCGTCTTCCGACCAATGGTTTGCCAACACAGAAAACTGTGTTATACCACCGGCTCATCTTTTAGTGCAGTGTTAGTTGTTAGTAGGCAAACTCTATTACAAACAACACTTACACAAGTACAAAATGAAAATATAAACAAATAATATTACGTCAAAAACAAAACAAGAACATAATATGAAACAAAAACATTTAGGCGCGTGGATCACTGGTTTTGAGTATATTTTTTAATTTAATTTTACTGATATTGAAATTAAAAATGTTTAAATTCCAATTTAAAAGTCTACCCATACTTGTCAAGGGCTCATGCATCCCATAGTTAGTCCTATGTGTTTTTAGATTATAACCTCCTCCCCGATAATTAAAAAACAACTGAACATAGTAGGTCTGGTGCATCTGTGACGCCAGTTATTATTTGGTGGAAGAATACCAAATCATTGTTAGTTCTTCTCTGTGCAAGTGTGCATTTGAAGAATAGATAAACGTACGGAATAAGGGAGGGCATTAGAAGGATCACTCCACTGAAGCCCTTTCAATGCGAAAAGAGTAAAGTTTCTTTGAACAGATTCTAATCTCTCAATATGAATACCGCAAAAAGGAGTCCAAACCTGCGATGCATAGTCAAGATGGGAATGAACCAAGCAGTTATATAAAGCGCGGGTAACATTTGGATCAACAAATTCTTTGAACCAACGCTTCATAAAACCTAATATTGAATTGGCCTTATTAACGATGATATTAATATGGGCAGAAAAGGTTAGATTGGGCGTAAAGAGAACTCCAAGGTCCCTCACAGTTATTACACGAGTTAAAATGTGCCGTGAGATAACATAGTCATAAGAAGAAGGAGAACGTTTTTTTGAAAATGTCATTGTTTGACATTTTGTCGGGTTAAGATTCGAACTGTTCTTTTCACACCACAAGGCAAAGTGGTTAATATCCTTTTGCAATAGAGTTCGATCCTTTGGAGATGATATATTTTTATAAATCTTCATATCGTCTGCAAAGATAAGAATTTCGCTATTGCGTACACAAAGAGGAGCATCATTAATATCCAATGTAAAGAGTAATGGTCCAAGATGGCTTCCCTGCGGGACACCTGATTTGGCAATAACGGGTCTTGAATAAGAATTTCTGAATTTGACTTGATATAAACTATCTTTAAGATACGAGGATATCCACTTGATGAAAGATGGAGGAAACCCGTATCAATTAAGTTTAACCTTGATAATCTCATGAGATAATTGATCAACAGCTTTCGAAAAGTCTGGGTATACACAATCAAATTCTTGACCACTTTCCAAGGAGCTTAAACATTTATTCAAAAATACAACTAGATTAGTGACAGTAGAACTTTTCTGCATAAAACCATGTTGTTGGTTGCAGATAATATTTTTACATATAAATGTCAAACTATCACATACAACTTGTTCGAACAATTTTGGAATGCAAGAAAGTTTAGAAATTGGTCTAAAGTTGATAATATTGGTTTTGACTCCCTTTTTAAATACTGGGGTTATAAATGCATTCTTCCAAACTGAAGGAAATTTACCTAGTTTCAAAGATAGTTCAAAAATATTTCTCAGAGGAAGAGCTTAAATGGACCTACATTTTTTTAATACAGCAGGTGGTATTCCATCAGGTCCAATAGAATAGTCCTCTTTTAAATGTGACAAAAAGCTCAAAATTTTTTCACGCTCTATTGTAATATTGTTAAATAATACTTGAGGACAATTTCGTAAAAAATGAAAATAGTTTTCGTCAACAACTACAGGCGAATCAATGAAGGATTGGCTAAAATTACTTGCAAATGCCTCACAGATTTCAGAAGTTGTACTCAAGATTACGTCATTATACCCGTCACATTTCTTTTTAGAATTTATACATTTCTTTGCACAAATCTGTTTTGAATCCGTCTCGAGAGAGAAATTTAATACGAACGTTTTTGAGAAAAAATTGGTTTTAATTTGAAAAATGTCTGATTTTCAGAAAAAGAAAACAATCGACATTTTTTCCATTGCACAAGAAATATGTATGTAAGTAGGTATTTTTTATGACGATTTCGTTTCAAATAAAAGGATTTGGATACGGATCGAATCTGTTTTTGTGACTGTGTGTGTTGCTTGAGCTCTAAAAAAAAAAGAATCTTCAATTCGTTAATGCATAATTATTTCGTTTTTGTTTTCTGACTCCGCAGTGGGGAATTCTTCAATTCAATTATCTTTTAATATTTGTTTCAAAGAAGTTTTTGACAATTTTTTATTTTTTAATACCTAATATTAATTTATTTTTTCTGTACACTGCCATAAAATACAAACTTCATTTGCAGCACAACATTTGAGAAACTTCAAAAGAAATATGTACGTGTGTTTAAGAATCTGAGTACAAATCCATTTTCAATCCGTCTCGAAAAAGAGATTCAATACGGATCACCAGAAAAAACTAGTCTTAATTGAAACAAATCTGATATTCGGAAAAAAAATTTTATTGAAACGAAATCAGCATTAAACACTTTTCAACAATTCTCAAACGCTACAATATTTGGACAAATTCTTAAACGCAAAACTTGCGCATAATATGTTAACCAAACTGTCCCTAAACGCAAACAGAAAAATCTCTGCTAAGCATACTGTCCCAAAACGTAGTTCATTCTTTTTTCTTGCGCAAACTTCATTGCAATTGTGCAAATTTTAAACTTGTCTTGCGCACTTCACTTGCTTTCCAATATTTATCAAAAGAAAAAATTATTCGTTCGATTTGGATGGTATGTGGAAGCGAATAGGTTTACCTGTTCGTAACAATCAAATGCAATTCGACGACGACCAATATTGTTTTCTCGAATTTATCTTTTTTTGGTAATTAAAAAGTACATTTTTGTATCTAAAAATTAATATAAATAATATTTTCACAATTTTGTTTAGAATTTTTGAAGAATTTAAGTTTAATTAAGTTAAACTCTAAGTTCTAAGTAAATTTAAGTTAAACTCTAAATCGAATTTGTTCGTTTATTCGTCAATCGGTGGTCGGTCCCATGTGAATAGTCCTCGTCCACATTTCTTATTGTTTAGTTTTTGGAATATACAACTTAAATGATTTAATTGAAATGTCATAGTTTATTTGTATGAACGACAAAAATTAAGAAATTCGTTTTAGTAAATTCCGCCTACTGCCACAACCGAGTATACAGGGTGTCCCTTAATTCGTCAAGATTATTTTAAGGGGTGATTCTGGGATATACTATAAGAAAAAAATTGTTCATATAAGAATCCTTTTTTAAGTTCACACTAGATGTTCTTCACGAAATCTATGTAAGATGAACTGAACTTGGAAAAAATTGCGTATTGACAAACGCCCTCACTAGTAAACTGATGAGTCCATGTGAGATCACCGGGACGAAACGTTGTTGGAATAAAGGCCTTCCTTTGAAGCTTAAAGCAAAAAATTACCTTTTTTTATTTTATCTCTTTCAGGTTTTCCCAAGTAGATATCATAAAATCTACTGGTTTTTCCGCAATCTTGTCGTTAAATTTTATTTTAATTATTGTTACGTTCATTAAAAAAAAAATAGTAAACCGTTATGTTATTACGCATTTTCTAGAGAAAATTGACCCCAAAGTCAAAAAATTTTCACCGCCAGGAAAAATGGAATAGGCTTAAAACTGAATATCTTAAGGTTGAGATAATCTATTAAATCCCCGATAAAAGATAAGGCCTTACTGTAGAACAATTTTTTTCTTAGAATATATCCCAGAATCACCCCTTAAAATACTCTTGACGAATTAAGGGACACTTTGTATAATATATAGTTTAAGCGGAGATTTTTATGTTAATTTCGGTCGCATAATAGTTAGGTAGGTACATTCATCTGTCTTAAGACTTGGTTTTAATTATAAATGAAGGTACAAGTTAAAGTAAAAAAACTAAAAGTGCCCTTCATTTATGATATTCATTGAATTTAATTGTTATTATATTAAACGTATTATTAACAAAAATGTTTTCAATATTTAAAAAATATTGTTCACATTACGATAACATTATTATGTAGATAGAGATATTTATTGGGTATCTTTGCTAACGAAAATTGGGCACTCGGGCAAACTATGTTGTTTACACATCGTAACCGTGAGTCCCGGCACTCACACTTTTTTACTTGCGATTATATGTAGGAACTAGAAGGCAAGCTATCCACTCGTAAAAAAAAAATTGTACAAGCAAACATGACATTACGACCATAGAGAACACCAAACAAGTGGGTCCCCCAATTCCGTCTATCTGTCTGTCTGTTTGTCCTCCAGTCTGAACCCTAAACGGTTGGATAGATTTGCTTCAAACTTGGTACATATTGTTTTTTCGGTAATATGCCCACATGCTCTAATAGAACTATTTTTGTGGTTTTCGATTTTCTAGGAAACGGTTCATTTGATTTTTTTGAAATTTTTTACGTTGAATCTCCTAGAAAGCTTAAATACTATTAAAAACCAAAATTTTTCAAACAATTTTTTTTGGAAATTACAAAAAAAAACTGCTAAAAATGTTTCCAAAATTTTGTACATAAAAAAATATTTTTTTTTGTAACAACCGCTCCAAAGATTTTTGATTTTTTTTATATATTCTTATTTATCCAGCAATTAAAATGGCATCTTTGTTTTCCCTCAAACTATAACAACTAAGCAATATAAAAACATTTATTTATGTGTATTATTCATTTATTTCTACCTTATTATTATTTCCTTTTTACGAATTCTTGCGCAATTCACTGAACACTACATACAATGTAGGAGCTCATACATATATTGTATGCTTGTTATAAGACTCTGGATACTTAGTAGAAGTATTAGTCGTAGTAGTAGTAGTAATTGTAGTAAGAGTAGTTTTCTTTTATTTTAAGTTTAGCAATCTAACATAAACCCGGTTTCTAGTTTAAATTTAAATTTAAAGAACTGCCCAAGTTCTGCCTCTACTACCAAAATGTAGGGGGTCTTCGAAGCAAAACTTCCAAGACATATAATAATTCTCCATCTTTGCCATACGGTGTTTTTGCCCTGACTGAGGCTTGGCTTAATGCCTCAATTTTAGACACAGCACTTTTTGATAGCGATTTCTTAGTTTACCGAAAGGATCGTCATGTTGATATTATTAATTCAGTTGGTGGCGGAGTACTTATTGCTGTTAGGAGTGATTTCTGCTCTACACAAATAGTCTTCCCATTCAATCTGACAATTGAACTGTTGTGCGTCAAAATAACTAAGGAATCCTTAGTCTTATTTGCTTTACATGTTTATATTCCACCTAGAAGTCCTGTTTCACTATACACTGAACTCTCTTTAGCAACCGATTTTCGATTTTATTTTTAGGTTAGCTAGCCTTGACAGTAATATCCTTCTATTAGGGGATTTTAATCTTCCTCGCATTGATTTGGTTCCCTCTGATGACGATTCCTACTTTGAAGCTTCCACAAATTCATCCCAACAGGAGCTTCAAATGTTGGATAATATTATCTCTACGGATTTATATCAAGTTAGCTCTATACACAATTTTGAAGATAGACAACTCGACCTTCTATTCTCATCTGACGCTGTTAGTAAATTATTGGTAGAATCTACTTCTGCTTTATCTAACATAGATCGTGATCACCCGCCTCCTGACATTTTTCTTGACTTGAGCGGTCATTTACTAGAAAATAGTAATCCTCATGACTGTTCCCATACTTTTGACTTTCGCAAAGGTGATTTTCAAAAGCTCTTGGATAGTTTAATAAACTCCGGTATAGAACATTTACCGATTTCTAATGATCTTGACACAACTATCCCAAGCTTTTATTCCATTTTGATGAGATGCATTAATGAAACAGTTCCAAAAAAAAGATCTATTCCCTCTAATCCTTCTTGTCGTCCTTGGTACAAAAAGAACTGAAATGTATCCGAAATAAAAGAAATAAGGCTTGGAAAAAATATATTAGGTTCATAACGGTAGAGAATCAAGTAGTTTACATTTCCCTTTTTGAAGAATTCAAAAAACTCGCGTTCGAACTCTATAGCGAATATCTGGAAACCATGGGGCGTTCTTTGAAGTTAGACCGAAAAACTTCTGGAAATTTATAAATTCTAAAAAGAAATGTGACGGGTATAATGACGGGTATAATCTTGAGTACAACTTTTGAAATCTGTGAGGGATCGTAAAAAGGAAATAATAATAAGGTAGAAATAAATGAATAATACACATAAATAAATGTTTTTATATTGCTTAGTTGTTATAGTTTGAGGGAAAACAAAGATGCCATTTTAATTGCTGGATAAATAAGAATATATAAAAAAAATCAAAAATCTTTGGAGCGGTTGTTACAAAAAAAAATATTTTTTTATGTACAAAATTTTGGAAACATTTTTAGCAGTTTTTTTTTGTGATTTCCAAAAAAAATTGTTTGAAAAATTTTGGTTTTTAATAGTATTTAAGCTTTCTAGGAGATTCAACGTAAAAAATTTCAAAAAAATCAAATGAACCGTTTCCTAGAAAATCGAAAACCACAAAAATAGTTCTATTAGAGCATGTGGGCATATTACCGAAAAAACAATATGTACCAAGTTTGAAGCAAATCTATCCAACCGTTTAGGGTTCAGACTGGAGGACAAACAGACAGACAGATAGACGGAATTGGGGGACCCACTTGTTTGGTGTTCTCTATGGTCGTAATGTCATGTTTGCTTGTAAAATTTTTTTTTTACGAGTGGATAGCTTGCCTTCTAGTTCCTACATATAATCGCAAGTAAAAAAGTGTGAGTGCCGGGACTCACGGTTACGATGTGTAAACAACATAGTTTGCCCGAGTGCCCAATTTTCGTTAGCAAAGATACCCAATAAATATCTCTATCTACATAATAATGTTATCGTAATGTGAACAATATTTTTTAAATATTGAAAACATTTTTGTTAATAATACGTTTAATATAATAACAATTAAATTCAATGAATATCATAAATGAAGGGCACTTTTAGTTTTTTTACTTTAACTTGTACCTTCATTTATAATTAAAACCAAGTCTTAAGACAGATGAATGTACCTACCTAACTATTATGCGACCGAAATTAACATAAAAATCTCCGCTTAAACTATATATTATACAAAGTGTCCCTTAATTCGTCAAGAGTATTTTAAGGGGTGATTCTGGGATATATTCTAAGAAAAAAATTGTTCTACAGTAAGGCCTTATCTTTTATCGGGGATTTAATAGATTATCTCAACCTTAAGATATTCAGTTTTAAGCCTATTCCATTTTTCCTGGCGGTGAAAATTTTTTGACTTTGGGGTCAATTTTCTCTAGAAAATGCGTAATAACATAACGGTTTACTATTTTTTTTTTAATGAACGTAACAATAATTAAAATAAAATTTAACGACAAGATTGCGGAAAAACCAGTAGATTTTATGATATCTACTTGGGAAAACCTGAAAGAGATAAAATAAAAAAAGGTAATTTTTTGCTTTAAGCTTCAAAGGAAGGCCTTTATTCCAACAACGTTTCGTCCCGGTGATCTCACATGGACTCATCAGTTTACTAGTGAGGGCGTTTGTCAATACGCAATTTTTTCCAAGTTCAGTTCATCTTACATAGATTTCGTGAAGAACATCTAGTGTGAACTTAAAAAAGGATTCTTATATGAACAATTTTTTTCTTATAGTATATCCCAGAATCACCCCTTAAAATAATCTTGACGAATTAAGGGACACCCTGTATACTCGGTTGTGGCAGTAGGCGGAATTTACTAAAACGAATTTCTTAATTTTTGTCGTTCATACAAATAAACTATGACATTTCAATTAAATCATTTAAGTTGTATATTCCAAAAACTAAACAATAAGAAATGTGGACGAGGACTATTCACATGGGACCGACCACCGATTGACGAATAAACGAACAAATTCGATTTAGAGTTTAACTTAAATTTACTTAGAACTTAGAGTTTAACTTAATTAAACTTAAATTCTTCAAAAATTCTAAACAAAATTGTGAAAATATTATTTATATTAATTTTTAGATACAAAAATGTACTTTTTAATTACCAAAAAAAGATAAATTCGAGAAAACAATATTGGTCGTCGTCGAATTGCATTTGATTGTTACGAACAGGTAAACCTATTCGCTTCCACATACCATCCAAATCGAACGAATAATTTGTTCGTTTGATAAATATTGGAAAGCAAGTGAAGTGCGCAAGACAAGTTTAAAATTTGCACAATTGCAATGAAGTTTGCGCAAGAAAAAAGAATGAACTACGTTTTGGGACAGTATGCTTAGCAGAGATTTTTCTGTTTGCGTTTAGGGACAGTTTGGTTAGCATATTATGCGCAAGTTTTGCGTTTAAGAATTTGTCCAAATATTGTAGCGTTTGAGAATTGTTGAAAAGTGTTTAATGCTGATTTCGTTTCAATAAAATTTTTTTTCCGAATATCAGATTTGTTTCAATTAAGACTAGTTTTTTCTGGTGATCCGTATTGAATCTCTTTTTCGAGACGGATTGAAAATGGATTTGTACTCAGATTCTTAAACACACGTACATATTTCTTTTGAAGTTTCTCAAATGTTGTGCTGCAAATGAAGTTTGTATTTTATGGCAGTGTACAGAAAAAATAAATTAATATTAGGTATTAAAAAATAAAAAATTGTCAAAAACTTCTTTGAAACAAATATTAAAAGATAATTGAATTGAAGAATTCCCCACTGCGGAGTCAGAAAACAAAAACGAAATAATTATGCATTAACGAATTGAAGATTCTTTTTTTTTTAGAGCTCAAGCAGCACACACAGTCACAAAAACAGATTCGATCCGTATCCAAATCCTTTTATTTGAAACGAAATCGTCATAAAAAATACCTACTTACATACATATTTCTTGTGCAATGGAAAAAATGTCGATTGTTTTCTTTTTCTGAAAATCAGATATTTTTCAAATTAAAACCAATTTTTTTTTCTCGAAAAACGGTCGTATTAAATTTCTCCCTCGAGACGGATTCAAAACAGATTTGTGCAAAGATTCTCACACCTACAATATTTGTTTTTTGTTTTTATGAAGTTTTTATTTTGTGACAGTGTACAGTAAAAATAAATATTCGTTTCAAAAAATAAGATTATCTACTAAAACCAATATTGTTTGCTTCGTAACGAACGAAAACGAATATTGCTCAGGTTGAAAAATGCCAGTGTTATCGCACTTTCTTCTTTGTAAATTTGTTTGTTTGTGTCACGGTATGATTTAACTTTTCTAAATTGAGTGGAGTAAAGAGTGTGGATATATTTTTGAAAAAACTTAACATCTATTAAATATCGCAGTGATTAAAAGTATATCTGAAACCGAGAGGAATGCAACACGGAAACATGGATTAAAATTCGGATTTTGTAAAAGCAGTAATATTCTTTTTACTCGAGGTTACTTAAGCGTAAGAAAAAATAAAAAAATAATCACTTCAAAGTCCCCTTTCACACCAGAGCAAATAAGTTGCAAACATCTTTTAGAATCGATATTATTGTTTTTTTTTTTGGCACTTCTTTATTGACCGCAATAAAAAATTAAATAAAAATCAACACAACAAATTGATTAAAAACGTCGAAATTTATTAAAACAATTGAATGCATTTCGGCCTTGTTTGCAGACCATCTTCAGCGAAATACTCAAATACACAAAAAAGAAAGAACAAATTAACAAAATATCCAAAAAGAAAATTACAACATTTTTTGACAGTTACAAAATTTACGATGTAAACAAAATAAAAAAGAATACAAATAAAAAGAAAAATTAAGAAAGAAAAAATCTTACTTGGCAATAGAAAACAAGAAAGATTCGATAGGGTATTGTTCATTAACAAATCAATTTATTTTTTATTTAGATCTGAAAAATATCTGATTTTGACAATATTTGCCTTCGATTGGCCAAATAAATTTGATTTATTTTTTAATTTTAAATCAATTTTGCAGATCTGGATTTTTCGGCAGATCTACCCCTCTTTTACTAACACCACAATGCATTATAATTAACAGCCATCAGTTTGACAAGACAACTGATACCCATAGCTGGTTCACAGACATAAATATACACCAATACTATAGCAAATAAAAAATCAATCTGAAAACGTATTCGAATCGTTACGAAAAAAATCAATTTATAGATCAAAATATAAATTTACCAAACGAAAACCCCATAAGTTTTCTGTGATTGAAAAAATAAAATATTTGTTAAAAAATATAAAAAAACAAAGATTAAAAAAAAAATTTTAATTTCAAACGGTTCTTCGAAATTTCCATAAAAGAACAAATTCGAAAAATTTTGTTTTTAAAACGTACCAATCACAAAGCTTAAAAGGATGAGATATTAGATTTGGGTAGGATGAGAACGGAGAATAAGGCGTAGTTCTGTAAGCTGAAAAAAGTGAGCAAAAAAATGTAAAATATTCTAAATATAAGAGATTAACAATTTTGGAAATTAATGTTTTTCTCTTCAGTTTTCAGGACATCAACTGATGAACGTTTTCATCAGTGAAGGCTCTAAAAACCAAATAAAAAAATTGTTTGGAAGGACCTCCACGGACGCTTCTCGTATCAATTGGTCTCTTCCAAATGTCAGTGAATTTAAGAGCGAGCTAAAGTTCCGGCCATTTGAATACCTGCTATAGTGCTATGTCAATACTCAAAGACTCGGAACTTATAGCCCACACTTTGTATACTTGTACGCTGGATGACAGTACCTTCCTTGCGGCAATGCGGTACCAAGTGCTTTACATCCAGTAACGGGGCTCTGAAGATAATCGATCATTAAAAATCGTAAAAAATCTATAAATACTTTAAATTTAGAAAAAATGAAATACAATTAAAAAAAAATTAACTGAAAAAATCTGTTTAAAAAAATATTGAAGGCTAAAAAACTAGCCACGCCTAAGATAGTGGGCAAACAACCTCCCACTATCTGCGGCATTTTGTAATGTCCTTTTTTTTCATGGCAATAAACGAACACTTAGCTCAGTCTTGGGAGTGGTTCTTAACCAAGCACATTACAAAAATCATCACATTATAAAATCTAGATGGCATTGATGCACGATTTCAGATGTCCTTACCCTCCCTTCCTTGTTGAAACTTGACAGTTCGATAATTCTCTGTAGGTATATACATACATAAGTATGTAGAAGTACATACGAACGAATTCTGTATTATCGTCGGCCGTGTTATTGTTCATCGTCATGAGGATGGATGTGATTATATTCCTGCATATTCAAGAATGAAAAATTAAAACTATAAAATATTAAAAAAAAAAAAATGTAAAATTCCAGAAATTTTTAATAATAAAATTTTAAATAATAATAGAACATCATACACCACCCACAAGAAAGTACATCAAGCACACAAGTTGACTTTTCAACTTAGTCGTGATGTTGAGGATGGCTTGATAACATTCCAAAATGCATACAGGTGCTTATTTTAACTCGGTTTAACTTTTTGTATTTGTGTCAAATATTTTGTTCTAAATTATTTGTTGTAAATAATAATAATGATTGTGTTAGAAGTAAAAAAACGTGCGAAATCAATTAAGGTGTTCGACAAACATTATTCGCTTTGTTTATTGCCGGATTTCAAAAACAATTTTAATTAATTAGATTGAATTAGATCGAATTGAACTAAAGTAAGCCCATTTTATACTAATTAAAACTAACTTAAACTACTTAAAATACATAAATCTACTTACTTAAGAACTAGAACAGCCACAGCAGAATTTTCTGACTATTCATAAAACTACATAATTATATGAATCTATAAATAAAGTACTTATTAACTGTAAAGAACAGAGTTAATTGGAGATGTCCATGTGGCTCCACCAGCCTCCGAAAGTTCTTTTTTGCATCCCTTAAGGCTCTAGCCAACGGAGTCCTAAACAGAATAGTTTTCGATTTCTAAAAGTTGATTCTTAACTTCCAGTCATCACAATATCGCGGCATTTTGTCGAAGTCACGCTTCAAAAGAATTCTTTGACCTCAATTGTTCCGTAGGCAATTAGATCGTCGGCATACGCAATTGCTTGAGTTGAATGAATTAATGAATAGTAATATAGGGTTGTTGCACTGCGACCTTGAGATCTATTGTACTCCCGCCTAGAGCTGGCTGAGAATAGCTCATCTTACAGCTCTTCCTCCAAATTGATTTTCCCTCGTGAATTTGAGTACAGTAGTCTCTCGATATTGTAAATCATCGATAATGTGAATTTCTCCAAAATGTGAATCGCCAAAACTTAACATTGTCATCTCTATAATGTGAACTTCCGAAATTTTTGAACTCTAAAATGTGAATTTCTTTTGTAAGTTGTGTACGTGTACATATATATTTGTCTTTTTTCTCTTCATAGTTTTGTGTGCTATCTATATTATTGAGAGTGGCCGTGGCGCGATAGTTGTGTGTTCGCCTGTCAACCTTATGGTCACAGGTTCGATCCCTGCCGTAGTCTATGTCTTCTTATTTTTCCATTAAAAACCGATTCTAAAAATAAATGTCATACAATGAGTTGCTGGTTTACTCATTACATGCTGTTTAGGCGTAGAACTAACAACATGTGATTGAGTAAACTAGTATACCGATAAAATATGACAAAGAATAAAAAAATTAATGCGAATTATAAGGGACATAGATAAATAAGACACGGAAATTTCTCCGCTTTAGTTCAGCCGCCATCCCTGGAGATAAAATCTGAGACAACAACCACCTACAGTCTCCGAATATCGCGCCACACATCTTACCCATCATTCTTTCTCTTCCTTAACCTCACCCTCACGCCCGCGCTGTGTTGAAACATTTAAAGGGTATTCATAATCCCTTGAGCGCGTTTAGATTATAAAACAAAAAAAAAACAACTAACTATTATTTGACTAGACACATTTCGAAATTCTAAATCCAGCGGCAGGTATACTCTCTGTCTACTGCCAGTTGTGTAGGTACATTTTGCACCTAAACAAAAACTGCATAGATTTCTATCGATTAAAGAAAAGTGTAAAATTTTAAGCGAACCGGACGCTGGACAGTCTGGAATGGCATAATCAGAAACATATGGTGTTTCAAGGTCAACAATTACTGGAATAAAATAAAGTTTAAAGAAGATGTTGGTCCATATCCAAAAAACTGAATCTGGACCAGGACAGATGATAACAACTTATTTTTCTAAGAATTGATACTATGCCGATACAAGTGTTTTTTTTTAATTAATTGTTTGCGTTATTAGTACTTCTTATATATTTATTTTTATTTTTTTGAACTTAAGTGTTGATACTTTAAACATTTTTTTGTATTATTATAAATAAATATGAAAGTGTCAAACCGTTCATAAGAACTAAAGAAAATGTTCCAGTAATGTGAACACCTAAAATCGGAAAACACCTTGTTTTAATTAGTTCACATTATGGAGGGACTACTGTATTTGGAGTATTTTTGAGATAATAAGTCACTCTTCCACCTGGTATCGTCACAGGTGTTTTTTCCTTTGGACTTGCAAAATGGCTAGTGAGATAAAAAATAAAAAAAGCAAAAATGGTTCTGTTCAATGCAAATCTTTGCTATCGACGCGACGTCACTGAGTACTCACATATGATAGCTCCCAAACCTGTACATATAACATCTTTAAAAATCATATGAATATCAGTACCTTGCACCTGTTACTAGTAATGGAAAAAATGCGCATACCTACATACCTACCTACATCCTATACTTTCATTTACATATTACCCTCCAAAGTTACATTAGAATTTAGATTAGAATCTATAATCTAGATTTAAATCTACATAGGTAGGCAGGTACTTATAAAACCTTATGAAACTATTCCTTGAATCATCTATTCGACAATTCTTTATAGTAAGAACAAGGTAAGTTTACCTACATGGGCTTTAAATCTACTTAATAAGCAGACAGGAATAGCCCTTATGAGAGAGCTTTTTCAAACACACTAGTGTCTGTCGCTGAAATTCCCACTGAAAATAACCACTGAGTTACATACAAATTATTTTTGTAATCTTGTTAAAACTAGCGTTTATCCCACAATGACCTACCTACTCACATCCAAATATACACTGCTGTTTGTGTGTCTTGGCATCTCTAACAGTCAGAGTGAAAGGCAAATATACTATCTTCCCTGTACTGAAAATATAAATTGAACAGAGTATTGTATAACAGCATCAATGTTTAGCTACATTAAAATGATTAGCTATAGTTTCGTCATCATTGGGATTTCCCTCAGGTGTTCCCAACTTCGTGTGTGGATGCATTTTTTTTTATTCCATGCGCATTTGTAACATTCTTAAGCCCCGTGTGACAGTTTACGCAGAGGAAAGAGTAGCCCATAAGCGTTTTAAGTTGAAGATACATATTTATGATGCGTATCAGCAAACAGGTCTAATATTTGAAAATATTAAATGGAATATTTTTCAATGTGAACCAAAGCGTTTATTTACCATTAATGCATATATCTAAAAGTATTACATTAAATTTACATACATGATATGTTCTGTGCGAACTTTAAGATTCTTTGCCATTTTTCGTTTGTCTTGCTTCCTTCACAGTCCAAAAACTAACGAACTCCAGAAGTACAGATTCTCTTTTTATATAAATTCGAGCTGACATAAAATAAACAAATACATAAAACTGATCATTTTTATGTGATCAAGTAGAGTTAACAAACACGAAGTATATTTCGTCTATAACATACATATGTTATAATTATAGATTAACTTATTTTACAAAGCCGTTACTATGAACCTATACACAATATTAAAATTCTAAAATGTAATTATTAACATATGTATATTTAATATTGAAATCAAATTTAAATCCCGGTTTTAATGGGATGTACGTTGCACTCATGTTTGTTATTAATCAACTGCTAATATGCACAAATTCCGAATAAAATTGAGAATGTTGTAACGATGAACGATTTCTTAAGGAAAAATGTAGACAAAATATAACTTGGAAGTGTTTTCTTGTATCTGCGATCTTCAAGCAATTTTTTTCGAATGGCATTACATATTTCAACTTTTCGTTGACGTTCTTCAAATCTAAAAAAAAAATTAATTGATTTGTTTGCATAAATATGTAAGAGATGATGATCATCTGACGGGTGTATTGTTACTACTAATTAATTGGTCAACTATGCCTGATTGAGACAGCACTACGTGGACGAATCCCTGTTCAAAACTAAAGTTTTTTAATTAATATAATTGATATTTCAGTGTGTCTTTAATAGTTTGGGACATATATCATAGTATAACCAAATATTAATACACACAATAAACTAAATTAAAAATTAACTTAGCACAGAGTAATACATTTGAGCATTAATGCAATCTAAGCACAACGAATATTTTTTTCCGATTTAATTTCGAAGGACATTTTAATGTTCAATTATTTTTTTCTTGAAATTATTGTGACATCTCAATTTCTCGCCTTTCATTGGAAAATTTCAGAGAAACAAATTGAAAAAGATTAAGGAGGGGATAAGTGAGGAATAGAGCGTTTCAATTTTTAACGATGCGAAAAGTCATCGCCTCTGTTGCAGAACATGGGCACAGAGCTTTAAGTGCGGCTTGGCTATCTGACATAATGGCAATGTTTTGTTTATTGTAATTTCTTTTGAGGTTACGATCTGCACATTTTCCTATGGCTTGTACTTCAGCTTGGAAAATACTATTAGACTGTCCCATCGGTATACAAAGCCTGGTTCTTGGTCGAACAATTTTCGCACCCATTCCTTCCGTCGTTCTCGATCCATCAGTGTAGATACCACTTGATGGCGTTTGCTTCCAGAGTGTAGTTAACAGTTTCTCCTACCCACTCTTTCTTTCTACTTAACTTCGTTTGAAAGTTTTGAAGTTGTATTTTTTAATAATACCATCTCTTGGAATGTCAATAAGGTTTGTTACTGAGGACTTTGGAATGTTTTCTCTTTCCCTGAGACCTATACATGGGCCAGTACCAGTTTCCTCTTTGGTAAATCTCGTAATGGCTCCTCTTGCAGCACTTCCAATAAAATCCTATAGAGGAGATGGATGAAGGATGACCTCCATAGCTGGTGTAGGACAAGTTCTCATTGCATTCGCCCGAATCATGACCTGGAGAACAGAGCTCTGCTTCATCACTTATGGCTCCGAAACGATATAAGCGAATGGCGATCTGATAACCTTGGTTTTACCGGGTTTAATGATGAAGATTTGGCAAACGCCATAATCGCCGACCGAAATGGGCCCAGTCCCCTGTTAATTTCAAAGAATGAGCTCCAGCTCATCTTCGATTCATTAAAGAAAAAGAAGTCTGCAGGAGTCGATGGTATATCCAACGTTGTACTACGACATTTGCCTCAAGAAGCAGTTGACATTTATACCACACTGTTTAACAACGTGCTGAATAATCCATATTATCCAGTGCGGTGGAAGACAGCTGTGGTACACCCTCTCCCAAAAAAGGGAAAGGACAACTCCAATCCGGCGAATCTCCGGTCGATAAGTCTTCTTCCGAGTATCAGCAAAGTATTTGGAAAGGTTATTTATAGAGCCCTGTTCAAGTGGGCGGAGGACAAAAATATCATCCCGGATAATCAGTTCGGTTTTAAGGCGGGACATGACACAATTCATGCCGCGTCTAAACTAGTTTCTGATATCCAATGGAACAAAACTAAAAAGCAGTGTACGGGTGCCTGTCTGGTTGATTTGGAGAAGGCCTTTGACACTGTATGGTTAGAAGGTCTCTATCTAAAGCTAACCAGACTAGGTATAAGTAAACCTCTATTGTATATGCTTTATGACATGCTAAATGGTAGAAAGTTTGTTGTCAAGAGTGGCAATGTAACTTCTACCGCAATTTTTAATATTAATAATGGTCTTCAGCAGGGAGCGGTTAACTCGCCGATTCTATTTAGCATTTACACCAGCGATCTGATAGGTAGTCTAACTCAGGCAATTGCGTACGCCGACGATATAATTGCGTACAGAACAGCTAATACAGTTGAGGTCATCAAAAGTCTCTTGCAGAGTGACTTCGACAAGATTCAGCGATATTGTGATGACTGGAAGTTGAAAATCAACTTCCAGAAATCAGAAACTATTTTGTTTAGGACTCCGTTGTCTAGCGCCTCAAGGGATACGAGAAATAACTGGCGCAAGCTGGTGATCGTAGGGCAACATGGACATCCACTGGCGAATAAAAGTGTAGTAAAGTACCTTGGCATCTGGTAGGATCAGTACCTGTATTTCGACAGACATATAGGTGCTGCTTTGGCCAGGGCTAGGGGAGCCTTTGCCTTAACAAAACGACTGTTTTATAGCAGCCGTCTTGACAGCAGGGTGAAGGTGATTTGCTACATGGCCCTCATCAGGCCGATGATTGCCTACGGATGCCCGGTGTGGTTCAACGTTGCCCCATCTCAAATGGAAAAGATTCGGGTGTTTGAGAGGCAATGTCTTAGACGTTGCCTTGGATTACACAGAACACCAGAGTCGGAGTACACAAGATATTATTCCAACCAGGTTCTATACAACGGAGCCAACATAAACAGAATAGATAATTTTTTGTTCAAGCTGATTCGGGGTCACGTTGCAAGAGCGATGTCCTCAACTAACAGCTTAATTTTTGGGGCTTATTACCCCAATAACGAATATTTTTAGAGTGCGCGGTTAAGTGGTTACATCCCTCCCGAGGCATTCCTCTATTTAGACAGTCGAGGGCTGATACAGGATGGAGGGGCGGTTCCGCTCATCTACCACGTCAGCCGGAAAACTGTGGATAGGCGACTCCTGTATGGTCGAGACGTCATCGCTCAAGGTGGAGAAGAGCGCCTTCGGTTCAGTAGGACTGTGTCCGATCGGGACCGGAGGGATAGGGCGAAACAGGAGGACCAGTTCTGGTGGCTCTCTGAACAGCATCGTGATATATAAAGTCGATGAAGATGATATATCTTGGCCGACTTACATAGATTTAGGGCATTAGGTATAGGGAACAGTCAGGGTGGCACCAAAAAAAAAAAAAAATTAAAAATATGTATGTATGCGGGGGCATACGTGCATGTATCTGCGTGTCTGTACATTTATGTGCGTACGTATATGTATGTGCGTATGTACATGTATGGGTGGGTTGCATGTTGGTGTGTCTGCATGCATATAAAAAATAAACAAAAAAAATTAAAAAAACGTAAAAAATGCTGCTGTGGCTGTTCTAGTTTTAGAGTAGTTTTAAGTATTATTAGGTATTTTAAGTAGTTTTAATTATTTTTAATATATATTAGTGTTAAGTTTATAAGTAAAAAAAAAAAAAAAAAAAAATGATAAGGTACGAAGTTTTTGTAAAGTTTCCTTCAAATATAAAATGAAATAAAAAAAAATTTAGATTTAATTAAAATATTTTTTAGGTCGAAAGAAATTAGTTTTAAGAGTTATTGTTTAATTTAGAGCGCCCGTAAAGGGCCAGTAAATTAGTTGTAAGTTATTGATAATTAGGCTAGTTTTAAACATTTTTGTCTAGCTTTAAGATAGTTATAAGTTAAAATGAAATAAAAATGAATTTAAAAAAAAAAAAAAAAAAAAACAAGTTCTCATTGCTCCAGTTATACTTAAACATGAACCTTTGTACCTTCTCTAGAGTTTTCCTAGTTGTTAATCGGTCGGTTCGTTTGTGCCATGCAACCGCACCGTAGTTAATAATGGGTCTTATCATCATAAATATGTATACATCCATCAGATGATGTTCGGCTTGCAACCCCAACATTTGTCTGCATGTCTCTTACATATCATTAGGTTCTTTGTGGCTTTCTCGACTGTTTATTCTACATGTGTGTTTAGTATGTAATGTGATACCTTGGTGCCTTACCTGCCTCTTCGTTTCAATTACTTCGCTAGCTAACCGGAAAGGTTTCATGCGTGGTAGAAGTCTTTTCTTGGTAAATAGTCGTCGTTTTTGTAGGGCTAATATTTTGTTCTAGAGAAAGACACCATTTCCTTGTGATTGTTAATCCTCTTTGGATTATATCACAAAGTTTTTTCAAACTACTAGGGCCGTAATAACGATATTATCGACCATACTGTGTATACCTTGGGAGATCAGATTTTCTAGCAATTCATCCACTACAAGACTGCACAACAAGGTTGATAATACCCCTGAGGACAGCCTCTTGTAGTGCGTATGCTGTAAATAATCGTTCCTGCTATTCTGCTGCCTAACATTTATCTAATCCATCTGGTTATGGTGATCAGCATCTTGTAGTGCTTATACTGTGAAAAGCGGTTTCTGCTGTTGCCTCTGCTGCCTAACATTTTTGTAATCCATCTGGTTATGGTGATGGGTACACACTTCCTAACAAGAGCTATTTGGACGGAATCATGGGAGGTGTTGTCAAAAGCACCTTCCATATCTAGGAAGGCAGCTAGTGCCGTTTCCTTTGCATCTAAAGCTTTTTGTAAGGTGTTAATGAGTACGTATAGGGCGGTTTCTGTAGATCTACCCGCTCTGTAGGCATGTTGTCGTTGATGAGAGCCCGTTTTACTAAAACTTCCGATCTTAAGAAGTTGTCTATTATTTTCTCTAAAGTTTTCGGTATGAAGGATATTAAGCTCATTGGCCTGACAGACTGGATGGGTTGTATCCTTTTTCCCAATTTTTGGAATAAAGATTACTTTAGCTTTCTCTGACTTTTTAATGGGTTGAAAGGTACTAATCGCCCAATCTATCTTCCAGTCTTCTCTGTTTGGTTTGAGAGGTATTCTCTCTATTGAGTTTTGTACCATTGGTAGCTGCCTGAAAAATGCGTGTCAAGTAGCAGAGTCGCCCTCTGCTCTTCATTTTCTGTTAAGCTCCAACATTATAGCGAAACGCTTATGATGTAACTGTCTTCTCTTTTGCAAGAGCTTTATGTTCGTCATTTCGTCACCGTCAACGTAGGCTGCTGGTACAACCAATGTCCGATAACCTCCCTCGATGTTTATAAGGGCGTAGAGACATACGTCCGAAATTCTATTTTTTTTGGACTATGTCCCAGTTTGGTGGGACATAAGTCCAAAATAAAATTTTGGAATTATGTCCCGCTTCAGTTTGAGAATTTTCAGCGATACATACATGTACATAGGTATATAAACTTCACGGCGTATTAATAGCTCGGCGCGTAAGCAACGCCCCTGCTTGGCCCAATTATAGGATTTGGGGTGGGGTCCAGTGTGGATGTATCCAAAGTTTTTTTTGGATTTAATTTCGAAAATTTATAATTTCTTCTGGCGATGCACGCGATTTAAGCTTTAAAGCGCTCGGTGATATCCTAACAACCTTTGGTTTTCTAGCTATATGACATAGGACTGAGTTCATGACATATGGCAGCCCTGCTAGTAATTAGCTAAAAAAAAAACCGGTTAAATTCAATTCAATTCAATTCTTTCTTTATTTTTCAAATCATAAAATACAATTTTAGATATAAGAAATAATTACAAAGCATGGCAAAATATGCCGTCTGCCGTAAAAAAATTACTTATGCAGTAAAAAATTTTAAAATATAATAAGAGAGTTTGATTTAACAAAGTTGTGCTCATTTAAAGTCAATTATAAGTTATTTTTATACATATATATTTAATTTGGGATTAATAAATAAACAAACTGTGACTTTTAGTTTAGTCAAAACAAAGATAAATTAATTTTGGTTAAATATTTTAGATATATTTAAAGCTTAGAACCGTTTTGTATATAAAAAGTTAGAAAGGAAGAAAAAAATTAATCCGGACTTTTAGTCAAAACAAAAAACATATTAAGAAGTGAAAAAGGGTTTTTAGTTTAGCTAAAACGAAAATAATCTGCGACATGCGCTTTTTAAAATACCTATTCAAATAGTAGTGGTGACTTTATTCTTCAAAACATGTTCAAATACTCATCTAGATATTTTTTTGCGTGCGAAACATATCCTACAAGAGACTTCCAACCACCACGGCTACCATTCAAAATATTTATACATTCTTCTAAAGAAAGGAAACTTGCGAAAAAATGAAGTCTACGGATCTCTTGTAAAATTGGACAAAACGCTATAAAATGTAAGATATTTTCATTCGTACCAAGGTTGCAAAGAGAACAGATAGGATTTAAGTCAGATCTATATGGTCTACAATTCAGATCCAGCATTTCAGTTCTGGCTTTGAAAATTAAGCTCATTTCTGAAACTGAAAACTCGTTTCTAAAATAGTTATCCTCGCCTAGAGTAAAACTTAATTGCCTATAAACACTCCTTGAAGCTGAATGTGAACCACGTTCTATACATTTCTGGAAAAGTGTCTCATCTATACAAGCTATGCAGTCGTTTAAAGACAATTTAAATTCTTCATTATTATCAGTTTGTAATGAGATCGGAAAGTCGTGTGTAACAGCTAGATCGTACCAATTTTTTACTGGACTGTAAACTTTATTAAAACAAATATTAAGGATCCGTTTTTGGAGGTTTTGGTCTGATCTATTTATTACCTTTACAATGTAATCCGTATTTGCCTTTAAGTTTTTCAGAAATATTTGAGGTAAGCCAGACTCCACATGGATGGCATAATTTGGGGTGTTCTTAGGTAACCAGAATATTCGTTTAAAAAAATATCTTTGAACATTTTCTAGTTCTTCTAGCTGTTCATACCCATATACTTCGCTTCCATAGCAGAGGCAGCTATTCACTGTAGCATTTAATACTTTGAATTTTGAAACTGAGTCTACAAAAATATTGCTAAAAAAATTAGACCACATGCTGTTTAAAGCAACTTTAGCAGCATTTATTTTTTCTTTACAATGAGCGTGCGTATTTAAGTTATATGTTAGTACATATCCCAGATATTTAAATTTATCCACGACTTCTATAATATCGTTCCCTAGAGTCCAGTTGCGGTCATAACCTATAGATCTGTTGTGTGATCTGAAGATCATAATTTTCGACTTCGAGCTGTTGATTTTGAGATCCCAACTATCACAGTATTGTTTTAGCTTATTTATTTGAAGTTGTAAAGTAAGCGGGCTATCTGACAGGATAACAAGATCGTCTGCATAAAGAAGAACCTTAATAGTTACATCACCTATTACAATACCTCCTGGGATGTGATTTTCAACATCATTTATAAATAGAGAGAATAACAAAGGACTTAAAACACATCCTTGGGGAACACCAGTTTGACATTTGAAGTCTCGATTTCCTAGGGCCGTTCTGAACAAAAGCATTAGAGTTCTCAAGCATCTTCTCATAGAATCTTATGAACTTTGTTGATAAACCTATTACTGAAAGCTTGTAGATCAATGACATTCTATTGACTGTGTCGAATGCAGCCTTTAAATCGACAAAAAAGCATACAAACATTTCTTTTTATCAATAAATCGCGAAAGCCAGCTTGGCAAACTGATTATATTGTTTTGCTCAACCCAATTTGTAAGCATTAAGTAAAGTAATTGTGAGAATAATTTTCTCAATGAGCTTAACACAGCAATACCCCTATAGTTTTCCGGCTGATCCCGATCGCCTTTCTTAAAAAGATAGCTGATATTTTGGAACACCTAAAGATTTCAGGAACTATCTCCTCAATGTATAACCGGTTTAACCAGTTTTTAATTTCACTTGAATTTTTTCTAATTTACACTTGGATTAGGAAAAGTTTCAGCTCGTAATAGATAATACAGTATTTGCCTCAAACACTCACACTTACACACACAACACAAAAACACCCACTGAAGCGGCACATAATTTCAAAATTTTATTTTGGTAAAAAAGAGAATGTTAGACTTATTTTGTCATGGAGTTATGTCAATGCGCCAAACAAAACATGTCAAATGGGACATGATGTGAACGTATCATAAGCCTCAGTTGTTAATCTGTTATATTTTAATCTATTACGTGAATTCACATACAATCATACATATTGTAATTACATAATTATCTTCTTTTTGAGTTGGCGCTTGTCGCCCTTTTGATCATTACTTTATAAACCTTTATTCAATTAACACAGTCGTATGTTTATTTCCAAGTCTCATATTTCAAAGTGGACTCTTCATAAATTCTGAAAGAGATATAAAATGTATGTTATTTCTTATTTTTATGCAAGTTCTGGGTGAGTCATCTCTCATGTCATATATAAGTTTATAGTCTCTACTTGTCAACCCTCCTACCTGACCCTAGTACATCCAGTTTTCTTGGAGCAGCGCTAACCCTTAATTGCCGAAATGAACTTCTTAGACAGCTAAAGCCACTTTTGTGTGGAGTATATTCACTTGGGCTAGCTTGGTACTGATCTCCTCTCCAGTCATCCTGCTTAAGTTAGCAGATTGCGGTGAATGCCCCATCATCTGCCAGCAGACGTTCTTCCTCCTCTCAGGTTGGAAGCATTTCTTCGTGGTTCATTCGACTTTGAGAGAGGTCTATGCCCTCTATCTCTTTGTCTTTTGGACCCAGTTTCATGCTTGCCACTAACATTACCTGGCTTGGCTGTCAGTATTTTTATTTGTTGAGGTAGATGGTGGAGATGATGGAATGGCTTGTGGGGATGTAGGGCGGGTGGTGGTGGAGTTGGGAATTGGGCGGTCGGAGGACAGGAAGTGGTGGTATCGATGGATAAAGGTGGTGTTGGATGGGTTTTGATGGTGGTAACTTCCAGGCCTCCCTCGGTTGGGTCTTGTCTATGATCACGTCTTCATGGTTTAAAAAGGGAACTTTGGACTCTTTCTTCAACCCAATGGCCGTTACCTTCCCGAATTTGTGGTGGAGATGGTGGTCTGCTTTGACAATTGTCTCAGCTGACTTGGCATCGATGCTGATCACCAGCAGTTGCCCTTTGCCTTCTATTTGGTTCTTCACCACTCCAGGCCTGAACATTCAGTCCCTCATTGTGGGCTTAAGCAAGTGCCAACGATTTTTTGTCGTCTTGCCTCATTTTTTGGCACGAACATCGTGATGGTTTTCATTTTTTTGGATTTGGTCACCCATGCATGTCGCCAACTTGATGACCTTCCAAGTGCTCAATTTTAGTGCTTTTTTTAAAGCTAATCTGCTGTTTCTGTGGGGAGACGTACACAACCCCGAAAACCCAAAATCCAGAATCCCGAAAATCCAGAACCCCAAAAAACCCAGAATCCCGAAAACCCAAAATCCCGACAACCAAAAAATTCCGACACCCAGGATCCCGAAAACCCAAAATCCCGAAAACCCAGAATCCAGAAAGGCCAAAATCTTCGTAAGGCATCATCTTCAGTTACTTACCACTTTCCGGCCGCAGATCGTCTCCACGGAGTGTTGAATTTTTAGTTATTTTTTTTGTTTTTTTCCTGTTTTTTTTTTGTTGTTCCCACATGTAGCCAGAGAAATAATAGGGTCTGCCATTCATAGCTCCGCATGACATGGTTAGCTCTTGTTTACTCCTTGATTCGACCTGGTTTCAAAGAGGCACCGTTATAATACACTTACACTCTGGATTAGGGGTGGTAGTTTTTGTTCGTTTCTCATCAATATTACTACCATTCTGGGGGGTAGTCCCCAAGCCAATAGGTCAGATGAATCTTTGAAACTTAACTTAAGCCTTCGACAACGCAAGGTGTCTGCCGCACGAAGGAATTGCCTGAGTTAGACTACCTATCAGATCGCTGATGTAAATTGTTGAAAAGGAATCTGCGAGTTAACCGCTCCCTTCTGAAGACCATTTTTAATAATAAAAACTGCGGTAGAAGTAACATTGCCACTCTTGACAACAAACTTTCTACAATTTATAATGTCATAAAGCATATAAAACAGTGGTTTATTTATGCCTAGTCTGGCAAGCTGTAGATAGAGACCCTCTAAACATACGGTATTGAAAGCCTTCTTCAAGTCAACCAGACAGGTACCTGTACACTGCTTTTTAGATTTGTTCCATGGGATGTTAGAAACCAGCTAAGACGTGGCATAAATTGTGTCATGTCCCGCGTTCAAACCAAACTAAGGCCCCACTATGTAATTCGATTCCACAATTAGTTAGCGCGCTTCTGTAAAGAGCAGAGGTAATTGGAGATTATATGGCGAAGAGTCCAATACTCAAACAGTGAATGCTACTTTCCAATACAGTACCACTTAAAAAAAGCATTGAAAACAACTTTCGAATACATGCGAAAGCAGAATGAAGTAACAGAGTAGGGCCCCTGAATATCCGATATGATATTGTTGTCCCCCGCCCACTTGAACAGAACCCTATTATTAATCTTTAAAAATACCTTGCTGATACTTGGAAGAACACTTCCTGAACGAAGGTTCGCCGGATTAGAGTTGTAGAGGATGCACCACGGTTGTCTTCCTTGGATTTTTTAACGCGTTGTTAAACAGTGTGTTGTAAAGGTCTACTGCTTCCTGAGGTAACTGTCGTGTTAGATATACCATCGACTCCTGCTGACTTCTTCTGTAATTAATTGAAAATGAGCTGGAGCTCAGTCATCGAAATTAACAGGGAACTAAGATCATTTCGCTCGTTGATTATGGCGTTTGCCAAAAGTTCATCGTTAAACCCGGTAAAACCAAAGTTCTCAGATTCTCCTACTGCGGTTGTCGATCAGCCATCGCACTCTGAACGATCATCGCAATCGACTAATTTCTCAATCAGTATTGCGACTAGTATATGAATTATTGTAAATGAAAAAGTATAAATTTTTAACTGTTCATACTTTGACGTTTGAAAGATTGATTTTTTTCAGGCTGAATTGCTTATTTTTGTTTCATGAAGTCCAATAAAATTGTTTATTTTTTTAAATATACCTAACTTAAAATAAAAAAAAATGGATACAATCGAAGCTTGGGTAATGGCGTTTTTATTTACCATTTCGGAATCCCTCTCTGATAATTTCTTTTTGATTGTGACGATTCTGAATTGTATTGTGATTGTATATGTCAAAATAATTGTGTATGTGACAATAATCAAAATAAAAATAACCTAGGATATACATATGTATCATATGTTTATCCTATTCTTGCTCATAACAGATGGTTATGTCGGTTGCTGGTGGCGTTGTACCACAGATTAATACCTAAAATACAAAAATAAATATATACATTTATACAAAACCTACAATAAAAATTATTTATATACGAATACAGTCACTTTCCGGTTTTATATAGAGTGATAGCTCAATAGTTTCTTTTTTATCATATACAAATATATACACATTATACTTTTAATGAGAATAGAGCACCAGCTCATTTTTTTCCTTTTAAAGTATACATATATACGAGTATATATATAACATGGAGCTAGAGCTCTGTACCAATAATACACGAATATGCTATGGTGAATTCACTTATAGGATTGATCCGTTGATTATAGCAGTAAACTGCTATTTCTTTGCGAACTGGGTTTCAGTTCCGTTAGTTTTACCGTTCGGGAACTGTATATTTTAGTCCGTTATTGGGGACTGTGCAGCGGATCAATTAAAGGGCTGCTTTTGTATTCAACCCTAAGAATGCTCCAGTTTTGGGACATCATCCATTACGGAATATGTGCGATTGTAAAAGATGCCGAAACTGGGAATTATTGAGATGTAACTTGGTTGGCTTCTTCTGTTGCTGTTCCAATAGACTATCGACACATCCCTTTCTTGTTTGGTTTAGGACAATTTGCAATAGATTTACGGGCGCACGTTTTACTTTTTTTTTGTTAAATTTATTTAAATCCGGTTACTGTTTTTGTCTGTGTAACGAGGCACACGTCCGTCTGTGGCGAAAGCCAGTAGCAAACCGGCACAAAAAATGCCAACAGTCGAGTTTGACCTTCAAGTATATGAATGTGTGAGTGCATTCTGTATTTTCGACGATTAAAAAAAAACAATTATGTTTAGAAGAAACATTAATTTAATTTGAGAAAAAAAAAACATTCGTCATATTTCTAATCCATTAGAACTCCCAACCAGAACAAATGTAACCGTTAAAACTTAAATAATTTAAAAAAAAAATCTATATTTTGTTTTCCATTTGATTTATTTTGTACTCCCGATTGCAAACGGCTGTTTTGTATGTCCTCAACGAAATAAAGCATGTTTTTTTTTTTTTTTTTTTGTAATTCATTTTTATTTAATCTTAACTTATAACTATCTTAAAGCTAGACAAAAATGTATAAAACTAGCCTAATTATCAATCACTTACAACTAATTTACTGGCCCTTTACGGTCGCTCTAAACTAAACTATATCTCTTAATACTAATGTCTTTCGACCTTAAATCTATTTTAATTAATTCTAATTTTTTTATTTTACCAAGAAAATATATTAAAAAAAAAAACTCGGCATCATATCATATTTTTAATTTTTATGAGAAATAAAGCATGTTTTAAAGCCAAAAACTTCATATGCAGTTTCATCTCTTAGGAAACGTGCTAAAAAATAATTAATAATTAAAATTCAGTGGCTCATGAGATTTTAATTTGACAGGAAATTGTTCCCAATAATATTTTTGGTTTTTCTTCGAAGACCCAAATGTGGCGATGCCACAACATAGCTATTATGTATAATGTAATATCCTTTCAATTAATACTTGTTTAATTATTACTTGCTTGTTTTTAATTTTATTCATCATTCCAAATCATATTCATTGTAATATTTGTTTCCATAGTTAATAATTTTCATAAATGAATTCTTGTTAAGATTTCAATAAAGAAACATCTTTTAGAATAAATAAATTAGGTATTACTAATTACCTAAACAAATACACCTATACCTTTATATTAGTGATGAGTCAACCCGGTTTAATAAACCGAGTTAACCCGAGTTGTACCCATACCGAGTTAACTCGGGTTACATTTTTGCAAATCAAGTTGGCGAACCGATAAAAGAACCGAACCGACAGCCGAGTAATTAAATAAATGCAAGGGCAAACCGACTTGAACATAATCAAAACTACGCTCCTTTTGTTGCGGTTTGAACCAAACTCAATGTACTAACACATATATATTCGATAGTCAATTTGGTAGTAACGAAACGGCTGTGGCTCGGTTTCACCCATCGTTCGTTCCGGTAGTTATTTTTTTTTTGTTTTGTGTATGTGCTTATTTTGCTGTCGTATGTATTGGTATATGATATGAAGCATCAAGCCAAGTGAATTGATCGCAACGCAAGCATCCACATACATGTATTACGACGGTAGACGGTAGCTAACACAACTCGGTTTGATGTTAAATGTTTTGTTACCTACTCGAGTTAAAAATCAAATTTCGCTAAAATAAATCGAGTTAAATCAAACCGAGTTCCATTGTGCATTGGGTTTCGGTTCAGTTTTTGTATTGTCTGTGTATTGTATAACTTCGTTTTAACGTGTAGTAACTCGGGTTGAAATGAAAAGTTTTTTTTTATAGAATTGAAAATGGACAGATTCAAACAAAGTGGCTTTTAAAGAGTTGGGATCTAATTGAATATCTGATTTTGAATTCGTATTCGCGTTTCTTATGTTTCTTGCATAACGGGCTGATTGGGCGTTGAATGTTTGTTTGATTTTGGCTTCGGTTTGTTTGTGTCCGTAATTAGTTAATTTTTTTTTTTTTGTGAACAATGCCTGGTCCACAAAAAAGGTCTTTAGTATTCTTATAATATTTTCATAAAAACACAGGAATGAAGGAAAAAAACTGAACAATTTCTTTAATAAACCGAGTTAGCTAATTCGATTTGCAACCCGGGTTATTCAAAATCTAACACGGGTTAACCCGGGCTGAAATTTTTCGGTTTGAAACATCACTACTTTATATGCGCCTGGATTCGATTCCATCAAATTAACTAGTTATGCAAATTGATTTGCTTTGATCCTTATGATAAGTTATTATTTTTATTTATTTAACAAAATTCACAATTTGCACATAAATACCTTTTTCTTTTGTCGGTTATTTCGAAAAATAACTAGAGACAGGTTGATACAAGTAAATTCGAAACTCGTATCAAACAAACAAAATTAAATTTTGACGAAAAAATTAACTCTGGACACCTATAACTCAAGATTGAATTAACATAATTAATAAATCAACGTGATATTTCTAATCCACCGACGCGACGTTAGAAACATTTTCGGGTGGAAGAGTTGCACACAGCTTAAAAAGTTTTGCGGAATAGAGTTGTGCAGGAGATTAGAGCTGTAAAAACTATTCTATGCCAATTGCATGAATTTATCCTCTGATGGACGCAAGTTTTGGAGCAATCTCAGCGAGTTAGGTGTCGAAAAGAAACGTCCCAAATCACAAATCAATATCGATGGTGATGAATTAAATCGTTAGTTTTTATCTTCTCCCAGCATTTTTCCTTCGATAATTTTAGATGCTTCTCCAGATGTTTCGCCTGTTTTTACAGACTCTTCTTTTAGTTTTTCGTGCGGCAGTTGCGTGGATGATTTAGAAAGCTTTCTTTCAATAAGATCTTATGCCTCAGGTGTGGATAAAATCGACCCAATTTTGGTAAAAGCCATATTACCGTTCTTGTTATCATTCCTTACTCACTTTTTAATACCGTCATCACAACTGCAGTTTTTCCAGACCAGTGGAAACTTGCCAAGATAGTCCCAATACCCAAAAATCCATTGCAAACAGAGTTTCGGCCGATGACCGGTAATCTATTAATTTTTTTGTACGTAAAATCTACATGGACTGATTTTGCTTCGTTAAGCGATATCCGCCATTTTTTTGTCCATTCACTTACATTATTCAGAGCTTTTTTTTAATTCAGTCGTAGCATCATTTATCGTTTGGCCCGCTGCTAGTATTGTAGTGTCGTCAGCAAACATGGCCACGATAGTGTCTTCTGTTTGAGGTATATCACGTGTAAATAATAGGTACAATATTGGACTTCCTTGTGGTACCCCAGCCACTATATCTTTGAGATCCGAGTAATCGTTTCCATGTCTTACTCTTAAAAGTCTATTCTCTGGATATGCTTTTAGAAACGTACAAAGTGCTTCAGGCACAATTAGTCTTAATTTAAAGTTTAGGCCTTCGTGCCACACCTTATCAAACGCTTGCGACACGTCTACGAAGACCGCCGAACAAATTTTCTTTTCTTCAACAGTTTTCTCAATGACGTCAGTGATCCTATTCACTTGGTCAATTGTCGAATGCTTGCTTCTTAATCCGAACTGATGTTCAGGTATAAGGCGCTTTTCCTCTATTATTAGCTGCAGGCGCAGAAGTAATATTCTTTCATAGAACTTAGATATTACGGGCAGAAGCGCATAGGGTCTATAAGGTTTCTTATCATGTGATGGTTTTCCTGGTTTGAAAACCATTATAACTTCCGCAAACTTTCATTGGCTGGGAACGTGTCTTAGAGTGGCATTTATTATATAAAGAAGATCAATTAATCCTTTGCGAGGAAGCATTTTGAGAACTTCGGCCGTAATTAAGTCACATCCCGGAGCTTTCTTATACTTAATTACATTACATTACATACTATACTACCCCGTAGATAAATCTACGAAGTAGAGACACTGAAGCACTGGCAATGAGACCATTGGCTTTAGACATCACATACATTAATACAACAGAGAGAGACAGAGAAAAAAGAACACACAACAGAAGAAACACATGTCAACAGCACGTGGTTGGTTTCCGACGGTACCCCATCGAAGTAAAACCACGCGCAACGATGCTTGATTTCGCTGATCTATGGGAAGCGATGCTTTCATCGGCCGTTGAAATAAGCTATCTTATTTCTCTACTTAATTCGGCAGGGGTAACATTTCTTGTTATGTAATTTTCGCTTGAGTTAGAACGTATATAAATTTTCGTTGAGTCCTAATGCGCGAAAACTTTTGCTTTCTCTTTGTCGCTTTTTGCCCATTAGTTTTGACCTCGGAGCCTTGGTTTCTTCGGTACTTAACAGCTTTCCAGAGTGGGTAGTTGGATTCTTTTCAAGCTGTCAAGATAATTTAATAATTAATTTAATTTAATTAAATAAAAATTTCCAACTTCAGAATTTTTGAATTCTTCTATCGTCTTTTTTTAGTAAATTACACAAGCGATTTGAATTTACCTTGTGTTGAGGAGCTCGAGTTTGTTGCCATTTCTTACATGATTTTCGTTTCTCTTTTACTAAATTTCTCTTTGGTACGGGGTGTTGTTCCATGGTCTTGTTGTACGATATTGACGAAGTTATCTACTGCGTCTTCAAGTTCGAGAGGCGTTTGTAGTGATACCCTTTAATCAACGTTATCCTCTATATCTTTTTTAAAACCTTCACAGTTGGTTTTCCCATTGGTTAGGGTGGGTGGTTTTTCATTTTAAACAAGATTTTCGCTCATAGTGAAAATAGCAGCAGAATGATCTGAGAAAAGATTAAAGCTTTCTGTTATGCTAATTTTATTTGATGGTATTCCTTTGACCACAAAAAAATCAATAAAGTCAGGTATTTTCGGTGGATCGGTCGACCAGTAAGTCGGGTTGCCAGTCGAATGAAAATCGCAATTATTTTCCATTCCCGCTTCGTAGATCATTCGACCCTTTTGGGAAATACCTCTAGATCCCCAAAAGTTGTGCTTCGCATTAAAGTAACCACCAAGGATAACATTTTGTTTAAGTAACTTTAGCACGTTCATAAATTCATTCTTTTCAATTTTACATCGTGGAGAACAGTATATGGAAGATACATTCAGTACAACATTCTGAGTTCTAACCTGTACACCGATTAATTGCATTGATTCAGCCTCTATTTTTAGACCTATCGTGTGTTTGATGCATTCTTTTATAAATAACGATGCCCCACCTCTTGCTTTGTTCGACGGATGAGTTGCGTGGTATTCTAGAAATCTTACTGTTTGATTGTTTCTTGACATTCGCTTCCGATATCAACCAAATATCAATATCTTTCTCATGCATAAACATTTCTAGTTCTCCAATTTTTGCCATAATCCGTTGGCATCCCAAGTAATTGTTTTGCGAATTTCCATTATGTTTTTTTTTGTAGGGCGTTTTGGCCGAAAACTGTTTTCGAGTTTAGTTAGCCTATCAAATATGAGTTTATTTGTACCACATTGCTCCTCAATTTTCGAAAGGATTATGTTGAAGACGTTCGTTAGAGGATCACCAGTAGTATCTTTTTGTAAAGGTATGTTCTTAGCCGTTATTTGGGCATATGTGTACTCTACCTTTTTTTGTGTTTGCTCTGGTTGTGTTAATTGATACCGAGTCTCTTTTCCTTTTGGTATTTCGGCATTTAAACCCTTAGGGGTCTTAAGAACTTGTTCTTCTACTTGGCTTGGTGGTTTTCTTTGTGATTGCGTAAATTTTGATCGCTGTTTTTGTAATTCTTTTGCTACTTCGCAGCTTCCATAGTTGGCCGGATGGCTTTTATTACAATTTATGCACGTTGCTGCACTTTTGCTATCTGAGGTGCAGTCTTTAGTAAAATGATTTCTGGCGCACTTTACGCACCTAGGTTCTTTTTTGCAATAAGTTTGCGTGTGATTGAATTCTTGACAGCGTTTACACTGCGGAATCAGTCTTGAACTCTTTCTTAAAGGTTCGATCTTAACAACAATATTGAGGATTGTTTTAATTTTGTAAATATCGTCTATTTTCTCTGCCTTATCAAAAGTAAGAATAAATAGCGGAAGACCACGCCGTACCACATTTTTTTCGCTATCTTTTTTTGTGTTTCTCTTTTGACGATGTTCTCAGCATCTATGATCCTATAGTTCCTCTTTAGACGGTTAATAATATCGGCTTTTGGATATGATGGGTGCCAGCCTCTCGCTACAACACGTAAAGGTCTTTCCGACTTATTCTCATAAGTGTACCGTTCTACTATTCCTTCGTTTAGTTTTCGCGACAGGAGACGATAACTTTCAGGAAAACTCTCCTTTTGTTGTTATTAAGTGACATAACTATAAAGTCTGATGGTGTTAATGTCCTTAAGATAGTTTGCAGCCGGTTATTCTCCGTAATGCCGACAACATTAATTGGTGGCGGAGGCCTAATTTTATTATTGGCATCTTTTTTTGATGCAAATTTTTCAGTAAAATAGGCGCCATCAGGTGAGGATCCAATCTTGCGTTTTTTACTCGGCCTTTTGTTTCAGGGCTATATGTTTTGCGAGCTAGTTCTTCTTCATCAGTCTCATAAATGAAAATTGTTCTTCAGCACCTCATTTTCCTTACGAAGAAGATCAACCTCTTTCTTTCACTCCTGATAAAGTTTTACTACTTCATCAAGTTTTTGACGAAGTTCATTATTATCTTTCTCAAGAATTTCTGTTTTCACCTAGTCCTTTTTTAATCGCGCATCTGACGTTACCGGCGAACTCTTCTTGCCGTTGTTACTCGATTGGGATGGATGTGATCGAGCAACCCTTGGTTTTTTAAGAAGGGATTTATTAAATGCAATAATTGGATCTCCCCAGAATGCGTATAGCCGACCTCCAGAGAGGGTGGATTTTCCAGTGAACCTGGATTGCCACCTGGGGTAATGTATCTATTTGTTTTACTCATTGCATATTTATGTATACGTTTACTCTCAGTATACGGAGGTTGGATTTTAGTCGCCTCTTACGACATAAATGCCTTACCTCGGGTTTATTCTTTTTTGTTCCCCTACCCGAAGGGGAATTGACAGTTTTTATATTTTGCTTTATTTTATGATAAACTGTTTTTTTTAATTTCGAAATCAGGTTTTTTGTTTGCTTAATAAAAGTAAAACGGATTTAGAAAGCACTGTGTTTTTATTTTCTCAAAAACGAAGGATGAATACAATTATTATATAATTATTACATAAAGTTATAAATGTTGTTAATCTTGACCCCAAATAAGCAGTGCAAGTAGTGAATCAAACAATAAAATCGTCAAGCAATTTTCGTTTCGTCGCTCAAAAGCACATTCCTCCACGGCTTCTGGGCCTGAGGTGGGTCGCCTTTCATGTGATGCAATTTTGGCAAAACAGATCCGCTTCTGGGTGGGTCCTCTTTTTTTAGTAAGGGCAACTTCCTTAGAGATCAAGCGTGAAGGTCAACATCCTCCAAGATTCGACGAACAGTTCTAGAATTGAGAGAGTCTCACAAAAAAAAAATCACCAAGAGAAAATACCCAAATAAGCTGTGCAAGTAGTGAACGCTTTAACGAACTCGCCCTCGAATGTCAAATGTCCTCAAAATGGAGGCCACCTGAAATTCCCAAAAAACAAAATCTCCATCGGACGAAATCCCCCCCAAAAAAATCCAACAGGACAATATCCCCATGGGGAAAGAAGGCCTATGTACAAAATCCCCAATATACTATCGTTTTTCTAAAAATCTCCGAAATCTCAAGTAATCCCCAATATATTTTGTTTCGCTTAGAGCGATTCCGTTAATAAATTAGTTATTATTTGATACATTTTAATTCAGGAAGTAAAATAATTTTTTTGAAGTGGATATCATACACACTGTCTTTATCGTTTATTCCCTGATTAATTTAAAAAAAATGCCGTATTTTTCTAGAATTTTTTTTTGTGGGTAGGTGTAAAACCTTCAAAAGGCCGATTGCAACTAAGTTGAAACTTATCTAGCAACTTATTTTTAACGAATTTAATTAACGTGTTGCAGGTAACAACCCGCTGATAGTTCCTGCTTATACCGCGATTTTAAAGCGGATTCTCGTTAAGTACACCAGATCAGAAGGCAGAGTCCTTCGCCGGCGGCGTACTAAATTCGTCTCATCGATAGTTTCGATTATAGTACTATTACAGTGTTGTAATAGCCGTTTTCTATGATTTCGGGAAATTTTTTTATTTCATCGCGAACCGTTGGAATCCCGAGATCTCTGTGGAGATCTTGGTTTCTAATGTACCAAGGTGCGCTTACAAACGATCTTAAGAGTTTATATTCAAATGTTTGTAAGGTATTTAAATAAGAATCTCGCCCACAACCTGAGAGTGTATACCGTAAGTGCAGACAGGCTTAAGCACCTGCCTGTACGAAATCATGTTTTTGATACTGAGCTTAGAATGTTTCCCGAGCAACCAGTACATATTTCTGAGTTTATTATTTAACTCTTCGCATTTCTTTTTAACATGCGGTTTCCATTTTAATTTCGCGTCTAGAGTCATTCCGAGATATTTTGCTTCATTAGCAAACGGAACTTGAACCGTAATAACAAAGATCTATTAATTTTTTTATATTGTATTTTTTATGTTGTCGGCACTACGGAGTATAACCGGCTGCAAACTATCTTAAGGACATTAACGCCATCAGACTTTAAAGTTATGTTACTTAATAACAACAAATGGAGAGTTTTCCTAAAGGTTATCGTCTCCAGTCGAGAAAACTAAACGAAGAAAAAGTAGAATGGTACACTTATGAGAATAAGTCGGAAAGACATTAACGTGTTGTAGATGGTTAATAATATCGTCCAAAAGACGATATTATTGACCATCTAAAGAGGAACTGTAAGATCTTAGATGCTGTGAACATCGTCAAAAGAGAACCACAAAAAAAAAAAGATAGCAAAAAAATGTGGTACAGCGTGGTCTTCCGCTATTTATTCTTACTTTTGATAAGGCAGAGAAAATAGACGATATTTACAAAATTAAAACAATCCTCAATATTATTGTTAAGATCGAACCTTTAAGAAAGAGTTCAAGACTGATTCCGCAGTGTAACCGCTGTCAAGAATTCAATCACACGAAAACTTATTGCAAAAAAGAACCTAGGTGTGTAAAGTGCGCCGGAAATCATCTTACTAAAGACTGCACCTGCAATATCAACTAAGACAACCAGAGCAAACACTAAAAACAGGTAGTGTACACATATGCCCAAATAACGGTTAAGAATAGACCTTTACGAAAAGATACTCCACTAACGAACGTCTTCAACATAATATTTTCGAAAATTGAGGAGCAATGTGGTACATATAAACTTATATTTTTTCTTTTTTTCGGTCAAAACGCCCTACAAAAAGAAAAACATGATGGAAAATCTCAAAACAATTACTTGGGATGCCAACGGATTATGGCAAAAAATTGGAGAACTAGAAATGTTTATGCATAAGAAAGATATTGATATTTGTTTGATATCGGAAACGAATGTCAAGAAACAATCAAACAGTAAGATTTCTAGAATACCACGCAACTCATCCGTCGAACAAAGCTAGAAGTGGGGCATCTTTATTTATAAAAGAATGCATCAAACACACGATAGGTCCGAAAATAGAGGCTGAATCAATGCAATTAATCGGTGTACAGGTTAGAACTCAGAATGTTGTACTAAATGTATCTTCCATGTACTGTCCTCCACGATGTAAAATTGAAAAGAATGAATTTATGAACGTGCTAAAGTTACTTAAACTAAATGTTATTCTTGGTGGTGGACTTTAATGCGAAGCACAGCTTTTGGGGATCTAGAGGTATTTCCCAAAAGGGTCGAATGCTCTACGAAGCGGGAATGGAAAATAATTGCGATTTTCATTCGACTGGAAACCCGACTTACTGGCCGACCGATCCACCGAAAATACCTGACCTTATTGATTTTTTTGTGGTCAAAGGAATACAATCAAATAAAAGTAGCATAACAGAAAGCTTTAATCTTTTCTCAGATCATTCTGCTGCTATTCTCACTATGAGCGAAAATCTTGTTCAAAATGAAAAACCACCCACCCTAACCAATAGGAAAACCAACTGGGAAGGTTTTAAGAAAGATATAGAGGATAACGTTGATTTAAGGGTATCACTACAAACGCCTCTCGAACTTGAAGAGAAAGCAAAAGTTTTCGCGCATTAGGATTTAACGAAAATTTATATACGTTCTAACTCAAGCGAAAATTACATAACAAGAAATGTTACCCCGGCCGAACTAAGTAGAGAAATAAAATAGCTTAAGTATAATATAGCTCCGGGATATGACTTAATTACGGCCGATGTTCGCAAAATGCTTCCTCGCAAAGGATTAATTGATCTTCTTTGTATAATAAATGCCACTCTAAGGCACGTTCCCAGCCAATGGAAGTTTGCGGAAGTTATAATGGTTCTCAAAACAGGACAACCATCACATGATAGGAAACCTTATAGAACCATTTCGCTTCTGCCCGTAATATCTAAGTTCCATGAAAGAATATTACTTCTGCGCCTGCAGCAAATAATGGAAGAAAAGCGCCTTATACCTGAACATCAGTTCGGATTAAGAAGCAAGCATTCGACAATTGACCAAGTGCATAGGATCACTGACGTCATTGAGAAAACTTTTGAAGAAAAGAAAATTTGTTCGGCGGTCTTCCTAGACGTGTCGCAACCGTTTGATAAGGTTTGGCACGAAGGCCTAAATTTTAAATTAAGACTAATTCTGCCTGAAGCCCTTTATACGATTCTAAAAGCATATCCAGAGAATAGACTTCTAAGAATAAGACATGGAAACGATTACTCGGATCTCAAAGATATAGTGGCTGGGGCACCACAATGAAGTGTTTTAGGCCCAATATTGTACCTATTACTTATACGTGATATACCTCAAACAGAAGACACTATCGTAGCCATGTTTGCTGACGACACTACAATACTAGCAGCGGGCAAAACGATAAATGATGCTACGGCTAAATTAAAAAAAACTCTGAATAATGTCAGTGAATGGACAAAAAAAATGGCGGATATCGCTTAACGAAGCAAAATCAGTCCATGTAGATTTTACGTATAAAAAGATTAATAGATTACCGTTATTTGTTATAACGGTTCAAGTTCCGTTTGCTAATGAAGCAAAATATCTCGGAATGACTCTAGGCGCGGATTTTTTTTGTGAGACTTTCTCAATTCTAGAACTGTTCGTCGAATCTTGGAGGATGTTGACCTTCACGCTTGATCTCTAAGAAAGTTGCCCTTACTAAAAAAAAGAGGACCCACCCAGAAGCGGATCTGTTTTGCCAAAATTGCATCACATGAAAGGCGACCCACCTCAGGCCCAGAAGCCGTGGAGTAATGTGCTTTTTGAGCGACGAAACGAAAATAAATTTATTCGGAATTGATGGGAAGTAGCTGATTCTTCGCCCAAAGTGCGAGGCCTACAATCCGCGGTACACAAAACCAACCGTGAAGCATGGAGGTGACAGTATAATGTTATTGGGTTATTTTTCTTGTTGGGGAGTTGGTCCAATATTCGTTATAGATGGCATTATGAGAAAGGGGTCGTACGTAGATGTCATGTTAATATTCTGACTTTTACCAACAAACAGCATACAAAAATAACCAAAATTATGTTCTCTAACACCCGGTATTTATCATAGTACCGGAAAATCATCGAATCTCTGACATAAAATGCATAAAAGATAGTAAATGCTTTTACTTGAGAATTTCTAAGTAATTACTTTTTTGATATGCATAAAAATGCAGTAAATGCTGAAAATAAAGTATTTACTTGAGGCCACAGTACTTACTTTTTTCGGATGAACTTTTTTAGTAAATACTTTATTCTGAATGCATAAAAAGTAGCAAGTACTCTTTTTCTGTAGGAATTACTTATTTAAAAGTACATACTTTTTTTGATTTAAACACATAACTATGTAGCTTAGAAACCATAAAAACTTGCAGTCTTAACTCTATTCTCAAAGGATTCACGTAGCTGATATAAATTAAAATTAAGTTACTGTTGACTGTACTGAAATGGCGGAATTTGTACGCGTTAGTTCACAAAAAGTAAAAAAGTTGAAGATCGGGTTCAGAATCAAATTTTAAACAACTCTATCGGTTTGAGAGGTAAAGCGTAGATTGGTTGAGTGAATACTTCATTGGTAAGTCATTGCAAAATCGTAATTTGTAGTTTTAAAACTTGACACACCTTTACTATTTGGAGCCTTTTGTTAGTTCGCGGAAATGGTGTAAAACTTTCTATTTTCTTATACGCCTGTTAACTTAAAAATATAATTTATAATTTTACAAGAAGCAAACATTTATGAAAACTGTTATATATGTATGTTGCGATACTATACCAATATGCTTCCGTTAGTTAAAGGAGTTAGTGGTTTTTAGTTACTGGCGAAGTTTTAAAACTTGCCCTTAGTCGCCAAGTTTATATAGAGTCTTATGTTGAACAAATGGTTCATATATATAATACTTTTTAAGGAGCTCAAACTGAAACAAGAGGAGGAGCAATCACTCATCAAGAAAAGATGCGAATTTTTTTACGATACGTTGGAGATCCTGGATTTCAAGTTGGCGTTGGTGAAGATACAGGCGTTCATCAGAGCACTGTATCCAGAACAGTTAATTTTGTTGCAAAATTAATAAAAGACAAAGCTTCTCATTGGATTAAATTTCCATCGAGCTATGAAGAACAGCTGGGAGCAAAACATGATTGGCTAAGCAAATACAGGTTCCCATTATGCATAGGAGCCTTGGACTGTACTCACGTGGAAATATTACAACCTAGATTTCATTCGGAAGAATACATTAACCGAAAAGGATATGCTTCCATCAATATCCAGGCAACTTGTAATTCAATGGAATATTTTACAAGTGTTGATTGCCGATGGCCGGGCTCAGTTCACGATTCCAGAATTTGGAGAAATAGTGCTGTGGAACCCATTATGAAAAACTCCACTAACATTGTTTTACTGGGAGACGAAGGATATGGGATCACACCTTGGCTAATGACACCCTTTAAAAACCCAACGAGTAACCAAGAAAGAGCTTTCAACAAACTGCATTCAAAAGAAAGGGTCATAATTGAAAGATGTTTTGGCCAAGTGAAGAAAAGATTTCCAATCTTACAAAATTGCATACGCCTTCACATAGAAAACGTTCCAAATATAATTGTCGCTTGTTCCGTTTTGCACAATATTGGAAAATACTTCAGAGATGACAACAATTTCGATTTACTATCAGAAAGCATAGAAAATGGGAACACCGTTGATGATGAACACGTAATGGCCAGTGTACTTTAAACCCGAAGATCAGGTCAAATCAAAAGATTTGAGTTAGCAGAACTTATTTTGAACTTGAATGCTTAGAAATGTATTGTGCATTAATATGTATGTACATATATATTTATATCTTTAAAAAATACAAAATAAATAAATAAATTATAATGAAATGAAATTCTACGATGTGTCATAAATAAAATTAAAAAAATCTGTGCAGATTAAACAAACATAAACAGAAATTCCAAAAACTATTGTCTTTCAATAAAACTGAAAGTAATGCGTAAAATATTTTATAAATTGAAATAAGTAGATCCACTGTCGGTAACTATATTAGTAGTTGAACTATTGAAGGATTGTGAGCTGACTGCCTTTTTTCCCATGTTGATCTTCATTTCCATTTCTTTTTGTTGCATCCTTAAAAGCTTCAACTGCTCGAGCAAAACCAAGCGTTGAAGCTCTCCATTTGTGAGAGCTCATCTGTCTCATCAAACTTCAATCTCCTCTGCTTTGTTACTCGGGAATCTTGTGACAGATCTTCTGTTTGATCTGGAAAATCTGCTGTTAAACGAGTTTCTTCTTGATTGTTAATATCTGCTCCCACAGATAAACCACCTACATAGGCATGTATGTATGTATACGAAAATTTAGTAGTAAAATTGAAGCATATGTATGTATTATACATCGATATAAAATAATGCTTACCAGGAATGCAAGAGATAGAGGGATTTTGATTAGCGCTCAAAAGATCTTTGAATATTATTTCTCATTCTTTAAGCTTAATGGGCTTATTCCCCGTTTTCTTTAGGTCCGTCTTTTTCTTTACATCCGACTTAAAGTTATTGACCCTTTTCCTTACTTGGTCTTCGCTGAGTTCAACACCAGTTTCAGATTTATATTCATTTATGAATATTTTCATAGCATCTGACTTCGCTTTTTTTACTGCCGGTTGCTGCGACTTATTCATAAGAACACTATGTACTTTTAAAATACGAACAAAAACAAGGTGCATTTGGCTTATTGACAAACCTTCGTTCTTCATTGTTGCTCAGTCGACTTTCAATAAATTAATGATTGATAAAATTTCATGAACAGATGTTTACAAAACAACAAGAAGGGCAACAGTAATTTAATATAGGGATTAAACGGTTAATCTGGCAAAAAACTATTTGTTTACTAACCCGATAAGAAAAAAAAAGTATTTACTATCAATTTCCGATGGATTCTAGTATTTACTTGGATGAATTTAGTATATACTGAAAGTATTTGCCAGTTAGGAAGTACTAAACATTATGTATATGGAATGAAGTAAATACTTTAAATTTAACCATTTGCCTTAAGTAATAGTATTTACTATTATCTTTTACATGTAGTAAATACTTCCATTTTATGCATACCACCCATCGTCTGCCGTGCACTTTCCACCACGATTTTCGTCAGGGAACGCGTATAAAGACTATTGAGGAGCTAACCTAGGCAATGGTTTTTATCAGAATCGTTATCAACTGACGTAAGTAGGTCCCATTTTTTCCGCCCTTTGGAGTGGTCTGCCGCGCCGTTTCCACCACCCAAAATGTATGCCATTTTCAGAAACCAGTCCGTGACATAACTAGCTACCACGTAGGAAAAAATCAGCCGTTATCAAATGACGTAACTTCATCGATTTTTTTACCCCTTTCGGGGTCCGTGGCCACACCCACCACTAGAAGTTTGGCAGACTTCGGGATTATTTGTCACCAGTATTGGAAGATTACAATAAAATTAATTATTTGCGTTATCAAATGACGTAAGTGGAAACATTTAAATCTCTCGAACATCGTCAAAATGTTTCATGTATTACCTTATTGTATCGCAATTTTTATAAAGTGTTCTAGCGAAGTAGCCAGTTGTCTTCCTGCCCATAAATTATTTAATCCTAATACTCGCGCTTCTAGGAATACTCATCAGTGTAGCCTTAATCCCAATTTCGGACGTAGTTTGAAAAAAAAACTAAGTGTAACTTGGAATAAATTAAAAAAGGCGCGACGACATGCTGCGATGCATACGCTCTCAAAGGGAACCACAGTGAAGAGGAATGCAAGCTAGAAAAGGAAAGGGTCGAAGTTAGGGCCCAGCTTAAATGTGCACTTTGCTAATTATCGAGGATGTCCAAAGTTTCTGCTAAAAACAATAAAACAGCAAGCAGTGGTAGAGAAACTAAAAATAGTTGGATCCGTTTTTGAGAAAAATAAGATTTAACTTTTTGGTAAAAAAAAATTTTGGCAGGTACCGTTATTTTTCATCTTAAAAAAAAACCTTTGTGCATATTACCGAATATACCATATGCTCGTGTTGTAAATAAAATGGACTGTATTAAACTGTGTAAAGAACTTTATTAGTTCGACTAGGCCTTCACGGTTGAATGACAATACCAGACTGAGTGTACAAATAAGAAGTATGTAAAAAATACAGAAAAAATAATATGTACCGTAGATATGGTTTATATATGGTATATATGGATGTGTTTAGGCGGCAAAATACTGCCCACCTTGAGAGAATAAGATTATCGTATTTCTATCAGAATTTAGTTCTTAGAAGAAACTGATGCATCATTGTCGACGGATAATAATGGTGATATCTTGACGACTGGTCGCGTGATTGTTCCATCTGCTGTCTTCAGAGTGACGACACGAATCTTCTTGCCGAGTCCTGGGTGTAGCTGCGTAATTCCACCTAATTTCGACTTTACTGGAGGTAGCTTTTCAGCTCGGATTAAAACTTTGTCCCCGATATAGAAATTGGGACCTTGACGTTGCCATTTCGCACGCTATTGAAGATGTACTAGGTACTCCAAGCTCCATCTCCTCCAGAAATGCTGTCGGAGACTCGATATAAGATGCCATCTATTTACCAGGTTTCCCTTGAACACTTCTAAGTTAGGCTCAGGTATTGTTTTTCAACGGCTCGCCTATAAGGAAGTGCCCTGGTGTAAGAGTGCACAGATCGTCCACATTAGGAGAAGAAGGGCATAGTGGCCTCGAATTGACGCAAACCTCTACTTCATTCAGCAATGTAGAGTTTTCTCCCACAGTCCGTCTTAGGTGAAATTTAACTCTTGTCACAGCCGCCTCCCAATATCCTCCCATGAGAGGGGCTTCAGGTGGGTTAAAATGCCAGACAGTACCGTTATCACTGAGGTGCTTAGCTAGAAATTTGTCTTGGATGGCGCGTGTGAGAAGCGTTTTGAGTTCTTTTTCGGCGCCAACAAAATGTATGCCATTATCGCTGAAGAGTTCTTTGCAATAACCTCGGCGTGAGACAAAGCGTTTAAATACGGCGATGAAAGTCGGTGTTGAGAGGTCACTTGCCAATTCTAAATGCATCGCACCTGTGGACATGCAAATGAAAATAGAAATATGCCCCTTAACAGCATTAGCGCCTTGTCCCTTTGATAGTCGTAGATGAATCGGTCCGGAAAATCCACACCGCCACACAAAAAGGGTCGACAGGATTGCACACGTACCCATGGCAGATCGCCCATGATTTGTTGTTGCACTCCGGGGCTGTACCTGCCGCATTTTGGACATGAGTTGAAAACCTTTCGAACAATCTTACGTGCACCGATGCCCCAATAACGCCCTTGTAGGGTAGGTAGCATAGTTTGCGGACCTGCATGAAGGGTAAATGAATGAATGTCAACACAAAGTAGAAGTGCTAGCTGACAATCCGCAGGAAGTACCAACGGATATTTTTTGTCTGTTTGCAGAGATGAATTGCATAATCTCCCTCCAACTCTGATAAGGTGCTTTTGATCTAACTTACAGGCTTGTTCGACTTCAATCTTTGAGTTTCATTTGTAAGAAGTGCTTTTGGGTCAAGCGAATCCAAAAGTCTAGAGCGTTATTTAATTCAGAAAGATAAAGATGTCGGCTTGATTTTGATGTTGCTAATGTATCTTCTGCTAGGCTTAATGATTGGCTCTTGCGAGTCCTTATAGCATAACGAATCTGGTTGACAAATCTGAGAATGAAGGCAGTGATTAGTTTAAGTTTTCGTACAGATGAATATTTGTTGACGAGTTCCCAAATCGGATTGTCCACGCTAGTGGTCAAGTTGGTTGATTCTGCTCTCTGGTCTACGTTGGTTGAGGAAAGACGTTGCACAGGCCAAGCAGGACCATTCCACCAGAGAGGATGCTTAGAAAGTTGTTGTGGCAATACACCTCGTGTGGCACAGTCCCTGGATTTTGAGATGACGTAACATGAAACCAGTTTTCTGAAGAAATAAACTGCTGAATCTCCGCTACGCGATTAGCGACAAAGGTTGGCCATTTTACAGGTTGTTGGCGGATCCAAGCCAACGCAACGGTTAAGTCGGTCCAAACGAAAACTTTGCGTACGTGTGGTGTTAAACAATCTTTGACATGTTTCATGAGCTTAGCCAAAAGAACTGCTCCACATAGTTCTAAACGTGGTAGTGATACAGTTGTAGTCTCCAACGGGGCGACCCTGGTTTTTGCCGTTAGGAGACATACTGAGATACTGCCATCTGGAGCTACTGTGCGCACGTAAATGACTGCAGCATATGCTGTCTGCAAAGCCGTGCAACTCTGTTATCGCCTCAAGGATCCCTGTACCAACCCACCTCGGCACATTTATTGCTGCGAGGCTGTTGATGTTATCCCTATAATGTAGCCATTGGCGTTTGATGTTATGTGGCACTGTCTCATCCCAATCCACCTTGGGTCTCCAAAGACTGAAATAATATCTTAGAAATTATGGTTGATGGAGACAGTAGACCCAAAGGATCGAACATCTTGGCAGTATCTGAAAGTATAATTCGTTTAGTTAAGTTTGTGTCATTTGATACCTCATTCAGCTGGACGGAAAATGAAAGATGGTCGAGTGATGTTTGTTTCATCAAAATTTAAAGATTGCATGACCTCGCGTTGTTCTAGTTGAATAGCATTGATAACAGTTGAGGAATTAGATGCCCACTTACGGAGATGGAATCCACTTCGACTAAGGATGTCGGATATCCCAACTTGGATCATCTTCCTCAAAACAGCCAGTGAGAAGATCGTCCATGTAAAAATCATTTAGGGTGATTTGAGATATCAATGAATTTGGACTGGCTACTGGTGCAGCTTTCTGAAGAGATTTGCCGGCTAGATGAGAAGCGGACGCTACTCCATAGGTTACAGTCAAGGGCCTGTAATCTTTGATGTCTTCGGTAGGTGAATCTCTCCAGACTATTCGCTGAAAGTCGATGTATTTCTGGTCCACTCGTACTTGCCGGTACATTTTTGCTATGTCAGCACTCAACACATACCGATGTGTGCGCAGGCGAAGTAGAATCGAAAACAAATCTGGCTGTAGTTGAGTGAAAATCCAGAACTCGTTCTGCAAGAGGCGTTAAAAACAACCCTGAGTTTGGTAGTGGTACTGGATTCTTTAACTACAGCTCGATGTGGCATATAATACTGGTTCAGAACAAAACTTTTCACAAATAAAGATGAAGTGCTTACCTGAGCAATATGGACACACGTAGTTCTAGAGCCGACGGCGAATACTTGCTTGATTGGTGGTGTCACGATGTGAAGTGAGTTTGTTTTCTTTTTTTTTACATGTTGGCGCTTGTTTGGTTCCTGTTGCTGTTATTGGGTGTTCGCTGATGTAAAGTAATAGCATCTAATGAGCGACATCGAGTTTCCAATAATGTAACAAGTTCATCGAAAGTGGCTATTTTATCATCAGTCTGAGTCAGTTCCCATCAAACAATTCGGCTTTCTTACTGCTCGTCAAATGTCGTTTTATGGAGTTTCGAGCGATGTCGCGCTTCGTTATGTTGCGATTGCTCATTATAAGTTTTTTTTTTAAGAAAATTTTATTCTCGACGTAGTGGAAACTTTTCAAGGACAAAAGAAAAACTAGGGTAAGGGAAGACAACGGCTCTCTTTTGCAAAAAACGGGAAAAAATATTTCAAATGTATGTACGCGCCAAATTTTAGGAAAAGAAAAAAATATACACACTAAAAAGCTAACGGGCCACAACTGAATTCAATTGCAAAAATATATATGATGCAGTTTTGTTTTGTGACACGAGCTCTTTTACACATATGAAAAATGTGTTAGTTTAAGTTTATTGTAAATTATGTTTAGAATAGAAAAAAACTTTTTGTTAAAACGTATGCTTTGAATTGGGCGAAAAAGGACTAATGTTCGTGATGTTAATAAAATGGACTGTATTAAACTGTGTAAAGAGCTTTATTAGTTCGACTAGACCTTCACGGTTGAATGACAATAACAGACTGAGTGTACGAATAAGAAGTGTGTAAAAAATACAGAACATGTAATAGGTGTGTATGGTTTATATATGGTATATATACGTATGGATGTGTTTAGGCGTATTATATATTATTAACATGTATTATGTAATGTAAATTTTCAAAATCATTAAAACAATAAAAAAATTAACTCAATTTCAATTTATCCGAAGTAACAAAAAGTTAATTTTAAATTTTTTGAGTGGCAACCCTGCTGCTGATCGCAAAAAAAATTTAATTAAAAACGAATTAAGAAGTTTTCGATTTATTAACAAATTTGGGTATTCAATACCTCTTTTCTTTATTCACTTTTTTAAATTTACCACATTAGTCCCCCGTTATCAAACCCCCTTTTTATGCGCGTACTATTTCACTATTCGTTTCGTTTTACGTAAGTATATATGTAATATATTATGTTAAGTTTTATCTTTCAAGTAAATAAAAATGAAATCAAATTTGCATACCAAAATTACCTCCGAATTTCCTTGAGAAGTGGCCACTGTCTTTTGGATTGACTCAAAGATGATATGATCTGTCGTTGTTGCACTTGATAATTTTAAAATGTTCTTAAAATCACTTGAATTATATGTATATATTATATATACTAATACGCGAATGGAAAATTTTAATTCTATCAGTACGTTTCACGATTTAATGCTTTTTATTTAATTTTTTTTTATAGCCGACCGAGCTACCAGCATCCGGAATTTAACTTAAATTATTTATTTCTTTTTTTTTTTAGTAGATTTAACGTTAATTTACTTCAAAATGTAAAAAAATTTTTAATATAAAAATTTAAAACACAAACAAAATTTTGGCATTGGTGGTTTTTGAACCTCTTTTTGTTCGACGCGCTAACGCTCCAAGCTACGCTTCCTCTTGGATTCAGTTTGGCAAAACGGTGACTATATGTTTTTGGTTTCTTTGTTCTGTAGTATATAATGTAGGTACCCCGTTTTCTTTTTTTTTGTTGACCTGGAAATTCGGTAAATTTTTGGCCGGGAAAGTGGTGAAAATTAATTTTGTTTTCTTTTTGGCAAGACAAATCGACGGCAATAAAAATGGAATCTTCTTTTGCAAGAAAAAATCGTAGGCGGTGAAATTACTCAACCGCCTTGTAAATTCCTAAAAAAAAACAAGTTGCTTTTTTAAATAAAAAATCTAACTCCAATATGAAATTTTTGCGATATTAAGTAGTAGACAAAAGGGATAATTTAGAAATATCCTTTACCTGGTATCTTTACAGCGACTTTTATCTATTTATTCACCCGTATATTGGGAATTCTATGCCTCGTAATCCACTACGTCGGCTTTCAATTAATTGCACCGAGAAAACTTGCGAAAGATTTTGATTTAAGAAATTTGTCTCGACTGACTCTGACCAGAGAACTTTTTACTCTGTCTTAAAAAGTTTAGCCAATTCCATCTTAACCAGGATTTGGAAATTTCTATGGAGAATTAAGCTCTCTAATGTCTCATAGTTTCCCACATCAATACATTTATACGTTTATTAGAAAAAAAACTTTCACTCTTTATTCTAACATCCTCAAATCTCATGAAGGCTAAATCTTCTCTCAAAAATGTTGCCTGCCGGGAATCTTCAACAATCCATAACTGAGCGGAACTTTAGAACGCGACCATATTTTTATCGTAAAAATCTACTACGCTCAAGCTTTTACGATCGTTCTTTAGATCAAGATTTTCCTTGACACTTCATTTTAGCTTCATAATCAAAAAGTCGATGTATTGGCATCGGGAATCTTTTTTTTGTAAATTTGTATTATTGTTTGCTAATAGTTTCGAGAAACAATTAATTAATTAATCAATTCGGTAACAGGTCTTTGCTTGTTCTGGATATATCAAGATATATCTGGACATGCAAATGAACCCACGCAGTTCAAGGTCGGTCGGTTGTGCAAGCAACTGGGTAAAAAAAAACAAAATTCCTGCGATAGCCACAGTGGATTTTATTGAAAGTGTTTGACAAACGAAAAAAATTTGTGAAATAATAATTAAGTGCATAAAAGAAATTTAATAAAATAAACATTGTGTGCAAAAAGGAAAACGGGAATATGTGTAGCTAATTCTTAAAAAAAAATTCATTTGCCATCGCGTCGGGGGCGAACGAGACAAATGTATTTATTTCGTAATTCGTTAATGCAATAATGCGAGAAGTGGCATTGTTTATTAAATAATTGTTCCGCTTGTTTGTCCATAGCATAATTTTAATTAAAACGGTTTAGTGAAAAAAAATGTAAACAAGACACTCTTATGTCCACTCCTAACTGAGGAGTGTCATCGTCGATGGTTGCTTACAGGAATGTAAACAAACCAAAAAAATAAATCTACTTGCGCTTTTAAAGTACAGGGTGTCTTTTTCTTCAATTGTCGATTCTACAAAACACGGGAATATAAAAAAGAATTTTGTTTCGTCTTAAATTAACTTTTATTAGCGTGAAGGCGTAATAAATAAAAAATAAATAAAAACAAGGTTGTTCGAGCGCATCGATCTCATTAAGTGGAAATACAACGTGGGTCGCGAACCCACATAACTTGCCGGGCTGCACAGTGTCAGATAAGTTTAGAATTTACTTTTAACAATTTGAAAGCGATACTTTGTGTATTTTTTTGTTGTTTATTTTCAGGATGTTATTGCCGCATATCTTTGGCATGGAAGATGCCTAATGGTTTTCCGGCTGGTGTTTCAAGTTCATACATGCAGTTTCCAATAACTTTTCGAACACGGGATTTTATGAACTTGGGGAGCAGTTTGGCATTAACTCCTTTCACAAAGTTACTCTGTGAAAAGTTTCGGTGGAATACTTCTTGGCCTACCTGGTGAGTAAATGGTTTTGCACGAGTATTATAAGTATTCTTAGACTTAACGTATGCCCTGAAAAGATTCTCCGACAACTTCTTTCTGGCAAGCGTGGTTTTTAGTGCGTTAGGCAAGACTAACATTTCCGAGTCTTCAATAGCAGTCAAGTCGCGCAGTATTCGATAGGTAGCGCCGCGCCGTGTGATACCATGTTTTGGCCGAAAAGAACATAATACGGTTGACATCCTATTGAATCGTGTATGTCTGAACGCAAGGCGCAAGCGATTTTAGACAATTGGATATCCCAATCATTTTGCTGTTTCGAAATTAAGACTCTAAGTTTGCTCAAAACACTGTGATTGGCTCGCTTGGAAATGATAGCCTGCGGAGAATACACAGCTGTGCGAACATGTTTAACGCCGTACTCTGCCAGGAAGTTTTTAAATTCAGTGGACACTAATTGCCGTCCGTTGTCGGAATGAATCATTTCAGGGGTCCCGAAAGTATGAAAAATTTCAGATTCTAGAAAACTGATGATTCTAGCAAAGGTTGCTTTAGGCATTGCTTTCAGAAAAGTGAATTTGGTGAAGTGATGCACCACGATGAAAACGTACACATTTCCTCTCTTTGTACGTGGATAAGGTCCAAGGAAGTCGCTTGGTGATAGGTGGTCGAAGAATAGTGCTAGGGGCCTTGACCATTTTACATGTTTCACAATCACTCACGAATGCCTTGATGTCTGATACCATTTTTGGCCAATAAAACTTATCTCTAATACGAGCAAAAGTTTTTGTAAAACCACTATGATAACTTAGCTTCGCATTGTGAGCCAATTCAATGCATTCGTAAGTGAGAGCCTGCGGCAACCAAAGACGCCATAACGGGTCCTCCTCGTTCACATCACCCTTTCTGAAACTAACCCCTTTGTATATAAATTTTCCCGATACAACTAGATCTGGAAGTGCAGATTGTTTCGAAACGATGTTTTCTCTCAGTTGGGAATATAGCTCCGAATCAAATTCAACTTAAGCTAGATCGATTTCACCGCATAACATTGTTGAAGAATTCTCGTCGATTTCAGATTCCTTCACGGTTACTTTTGCAGAAATCTCTTCCAGATCCATACGAGATAAGGTATCAGGTACTACGTTGAGGGATCCCTTTCGATGCTCAATAGTAAAATTGAAACCTTGGAGTTCTAAACTCCAACGAGCGAATCTTCCACTCAACTCTTTCATTGACATCAGCCATTTAAGGCTGGAATGGTCGCTTATGACCTTGAAAGGTAATCCATCAACGTAGGGCCTAAATTTTCGTATACTTAAGACTGCTGCAAGACACTCCTGCTCAGTCACCGTGTAATTTTTCTGAGACTTATTAAGTTTCTTAGACGTGTATGTATCGGCCTCTCGTTGTTGGTCTCATCCAACTGAAAGAGAATACCACCTACACCTTCCGAAGATGCATCACACTGGATCGTGCATTCCCTAGTAAAATCCGGTTGTTACAATACAGGAGCGGAGGAGAGTGCAGTCTTCAACCTGTTAAACCCCTTCACCGCCTCAGGTGTTATCTCGAATTTCCGTTTGTTTTTCAGACAGTCAGTAGGAGGCGCAGCTAAATCGGAATAGTTTTTAATAAACCGTCTATACCATCCGGTTAAACCTAGAAATCTCCTAACCTGTCTTATGCTAGTGGGGACTGGAAAATTTACCATTGCTTCGATTTTATCAGGATTTGTTTTCAAAGTACCTTGGCCAACAATGTATCCGAGATACTTAATCTCCCGCATGCAGAACTTGCTCTTATTGAGGTTAATAGTCAGGTTTGCCCTGCGAAGACAAGCAGCCACTTTGTTAAGGATACGTATATGCGATTCGAAGTCTGCAGTACAAATTAATAAATCGTCCAGGTAGACGAATACATTTTCACTTAGCGGACTTGGCACTACCTGGTCGATCACTCTACTCATTGTCTGGCCTGCATTACTAAGGCCAAATGGCATTACTTTAAACTGGTAGAGTGGTCTTCCAGGCACCGCAAAAGCCGTCTTTTCTCTGGATTTTTCGTCTAATGGTATTTGCCAATACGCGTCTTTTAGGTCAATTCCTGTGATAAAATATGTGTCCCTGATTCGACTTAATAATCCTTCAATGTGAGGCAGTGGATACGCATCCTTTACTGTGACTGCGTTGACTTTTCGGAAGTCTAAACATAAGCGAACCTTACTAGGCTTCCTCACCAAAACAACAGGACAACTCCAAGGTGAGTTACTAACCTCGATAACACCAAGTCCTAGCATGCGGTCCAATTCCTTATAAACCTCTTCCTGACAAACCGGAGACAATGGATAGTGACGGGATTTAATCGGGACCGCGTTTCCCGTATCAATAACGTGACAACCGAGACAACCGATTCTTCCCCAAACCTAACATGACAAAATTAGGAAATAATTTTTTGGTATATTCTAATATAGAATTTTTCTTAGGCGTTAGATTAATCAGCTCAGCCTCATCCTTAAAATTTACCTCTTCTTCGCTTAAGCCGACGTAGGCTTGTATCTCATTTATTTCGGGCATTTAGTTAAGATATCTCCAAAAATTCATCCCTAGGTACAAATCCTGAGTCAGGTTGGGAATTAAGTAAAAAATTAGAGTTTTTGGGTCTGGATCTCACAAAAGCCTTCGATGTCATGAGACATGCCGTCTGCAGTTCGCACAACATTTTTGTACGACTCTACCTTTATTCCAACCCTCTTTACCAATTCCCAACAATTTTTCCCTAACACAGATATGGAAGCACCGCTATCTAACAACCCATAAACAAATTCATCGTTTAATTGAACTTTTGCAAACATTCTACCATCTGAATGAGAAGTATTAATTGTTTCAACAATTGTTTTGCGAGTATATTTGGATACTCGAGCTAGCTAAACTACTATTAAGGCCGAAAATTCGAGAACGAACTTTAAAATAATTTAGTTTCCGCTCGTGAAGAGATTTTAGCGTGTAGATATTTATAGGATGAGACTGAGTGATTTGGGAGCTGAGAGGCTCATCCCGTTCCAAGATTTTATTAAGAACGCCCTCACTAACGGTGTTGGGCTTATCGGGTTCTATTGCTGTGGGTGATCGGGTTTGCTCCGTGAGGAACGAATTTCACCGCTCTTTTCGTTCCTTTGACCATTTCCCGAATGTTTACCACACTCGGTGGTGGTAACTCCTTTCGCCCCACACAGAAAACAGAAAAGATTCCTAACCTTGGAAGGACAATAGTAATAGGCATGTCCTTTTTGATCGCAATTCCAATATATATAATTTGCTGTTGAAATCGTTTTTCGCCCTGAATAAATGGCCGCGACTTACTCCCTATGAAACTATGAACTATGAAAACAAAGTTGAATTAAAAATGTTTAAAATGTTTGGCACAGAAAAGTAGTCACACTATCTCTTTATAGTGGACTCCACGTTATGGGCGCCATTTTGTAACGAGCTGTCTTGTGCCGCAGGGTTCATGCTGACTATCGTTTTCGAACCCTTAGCTCAGCGTTGGGTGTGGTTCTTGAACCTATAGCCCGTCACAAAAAAAAGGGTCAGCATTGCATCGTGCTGTTTGTCGATGCGCGAGATATCACCTCTACCACCCTTTAGATGGATACCTTCTCCGTTGGGATCACATCCTTCTCATTTCATCCTCCTCAACCTTCTTTAAAAAAATGTATTCACAATTCATGTGCGATGCATACACTTTCAATATTTATTATATATCATTATTTTTTGTTTTTTTTTTTTTTTAAATATAAATTATTAACATGTATTATGTAATGTAAATTTTCAAAATCATTAAAACAATAAAAAAAATTAACTCAATTTCAATTTATCCGAACTAACAAAAAGTTAATTTTAAATTTTTGGAGGGGCAACCCTGCTGCTGATCTGCTGCAAAAAAATGTAATTAAAAACGAATTAAGAAGTCTTCGATTTATTAACAAATTTGGGTATTCAATACCTCTTTTCTTTATTCACTTTTTAAATTTACCCCGTTATCAAACCCCCTTTTTATGCGCGTACTATTCAATATTCGTTTCGTTTTACGTAAGTATATATGTAATATATTATGTTAAGTTTTATCTTTCAAGTAAATAAAAATGAAATCAAATTTGCATACCAAAATTACCTCCGAATTTCCTTGAGAAGTGGCCACTGTCTTTTGGATTGACTCAAAGATCATATGATCTGTCGTTGTTGCACATGATAATTTTAAAATGTTCTTTAAATCACTTGAATTATATGTATGTATATATTAAGTTAACGCACGATCACCCCATATATGACACATGCAAAAGACACTTGTCAAAACATCAATTTCATAATTGATTGTTCTTAAGCAAAGTAAATATCGAAATGAATAAATGCAGAATAAGCACATCCGGGCAATCCGATACCCCTGGAACCAAGGCCAGCATCCAGACCAAAGTATGATATCATCAACTACGACGATACAATTAGGTTAGTTTAAGAAATAAGATTGTATATCAAAAACACTTGTATTTCAGACACCGAAGTGAACGGTTCAATTTGTAGTTACTAAGTAGTATAGCTAAAGATTTCCCCCCACCAGTGGTAAGGGATCTGAAGCTTATTAGTTATTAAGATTAAATAAAGTTTTTTAAAACTTCAAATGTAAAGTACATTTATTAATTGGCGACCGTGACAGGACAACCAATATTCGAATAATCAGAAATACAAAGTATGATTTATATTGTGTTGTCTCGCGTTTGTGAAAAGTAAATCGCGAAATAAAAACATATAAGTATCCTTCCGAGAAAGGAGAAAAAATTAGATAAGTATCCTAAGAAAGGAGAAAAAAAGTTTAAACAAAGTATTCCTATAAACTGGAAGAAAAGAAATGAAGTGAAAAATAAATATCCTATTGTGAAGAGTGAAAAATAAATATCCTAAGAGAAGGAAAATAATTAACTAAAAAATTATATAAAATATTCCTAAAATAAACTGGAAGGAAGCTGAAGTGAAAAGTGAAGAAAATTTGTGGATTAAAAAAGTGAAGAGTGAAAAAAAATTGGCGGAAAAAGGAAAAATATCCGAAAGTATAAGGAAAAGTTAAAAGAAAAATAAACGAAATGGTAAAAAATAATGAATTAACATTTCTAATAAAGATAAAGAGTGGACAAATAGTTAAGCAAAAAAAGTGATATTTGTATAAAAATAATAAAAAACTCAGAGAAAAAAAAGACAGCTAGTGAAATTTATTGAACAATAAAAAAGACTATTCAACTAAACAACAGACGAAGATCATCATCAAGCAGATCCTGAAAAAGCAGACATTTAAAAGAAAGTAATTAATTTAAATTTTTTAAAAATATTTCTATTTAATTATTTTACTATTAAAAAATTACAAATTTATTTATAAAATTAAAATCTTCCAAATAAGTGATTGTTAAAAATATAATTTTTTTTATTAAAACAAAGACATACATCCTCGACAATTTTATTGACAAATTTAGTAACTTGACAATTAATAATCCTACGACAATGCCTACTTCCACTGAAGAACTAGTAGCTAGGTTGGTAGCAACCAACACCCTTTCATTACAATCAGAGATTGCTTCTCTACGAACAAAACTCGAAGCAGTGACCAATTCAAATCTAGTCACAGAATACACAACACAGACCATTTCAGAACAAATTAACTGTACTGAGACACTTGACGTTATAAAGTCATTACCAGAATTTTCTGGATATAATTCAAATTCATACCTTAGTTGGCGGGAAGCCGCACACAATTCAATTTCTCTTGACTTAAAAGGTAGTCGCAAATACTTTGCAGCCCTTACCATTTTCCGAAACAAAATAACTAATAACGCAAATGACATTTTATCAAATCATGGCACAGTACGCCATAATATCTAGACTCGACTTCGCATACGCAGATAAGCGCCCAGCTCATATAATAGAACAGGAACTGAGCATCCTTCGACAAGGTAACTTGTCAATAGTAGAATTTTACAACGAAGTTAATAAAAAATTGACACTCTTGATCAACAAAACAATAAAGACTCATGGTACAGACACCACTTTAACCAAAGAATTAAATAACATGAACCGTAAAAACGCTTTACGAATTTTTATGACAGGCCTTAACGGTCAACTATCCAATATCATGTTCTCTCTCACCTGAAGATTTACCAAGTGCTCTTGCCAAAGCACAAGCAATGGAATCAAACAACATGAGAGCAAATTTCGCACTTTAATTTAATCGTGCTCAAACAACGAATTCAAATAACAATAATCTTAGATTTCCTCCGCGGATTCAAAACCAAACTAAAAATAATATACCAATGGAACTTGGAAGTTCAGCGCACAGGCCAATAACATGGCATGAACAAAAACGCTTTGATTCACAAAAACAAAAATTTAATCCATTTACTCAAAGAAATAATGAATTCAACAAATATAATAATAATAACCGTCAATATGCCAGACCGGTTTACAAAAATAATTATGTAAATCGTAATTTGTTCCAAGGTGACAAACGTCCTCATGAAAGTGCACAAAGAAGTTTGCAACCTCCTGTAAAACTAGAAAGAGTAAATAAAATGAACGAGGATGCTTTTTTAGAACAGCACCCGGACTGCCCTTCATTTTCAGGAACGGTCCATGTAAAAACAAATTAAAAATTTTGATCGATACAGGCGCCACAAGTTGTTATTGTAGGCCTAATATTTTAAAATACTGGGAAAAGTTAGTAATAAATAAAAAAGTTAAGACAATAAATGGTTTCACCATAATAACACATTATTATAATGTTCTAATTTTTGATAGGATAGTACGATTTTATGAAATAGATAATTTAGAATCAGATTTGCTAATAGGATGTAATTTATTGAGAATCTGTGAGATCAAAATAGATTTTGAAAAAAAGGTATTAATTTATGGGGATAAAACAGAAAGAATTTTTATACCACAAGATGAGAATATACATATAAACTCAATACAGAAAGTTGAAAATATTGAAGAATTAAATAAAAATATAAGGGAAGTAATAGGACAACTTCACTCAAGAATAGATACAAAATTACCGTTCAGAACGGATGTAAGAGCTGAGATTCGTACAACTGTTGGAACTCCTATATGGAGTAAACAGTATCCATATCCACTATAAGCAAATAGTTTTGTGAATAAAGAATTAAAAAAATTGTTAGGAGAAGGAATAATAAGAACTTCTAAAAGTCCATATAATTCACCAGTGTGGGTTGTTTCAAAAAAAGGAACAAATGAAGATGGCACAACTAAAATGAGATTAGTAATTGATTACAAAAAGTTAAATGAACAAACAGTTTCTGATAAGTATCCCATTCCCGATACTAATGCTATTTTGTCAAATTTAGGGAAAGCAAAGTATTTTTCCACATTAGATTTAGAGTCAAGATTTCATCAGATAAAAATGAAATCTGAGGACATAGAAAAGACGAGCTTTTCTGTGAATAACGGCAAATATGAATTTGTAAGATTGCCTTTTGGATAAAAAAATGCTCCAAGTATATTTCAAAGAGCAATGGACGATATATTAAGGGAATATGTAGGTAATATATGTCATGCTTATAGCGATGATATAATCGTATATTCAGAAAGCTTGGAAAAACATTCTGAAGATTTGAGTAAAATAATTAACGTTTTGCGGGAAGCTAATATAGAAATTTCCCTTGAAAAATCTAAGTTTTATGAGAAAGAAGTAGAATTTTTGGGTTATAAAGTAGGATATAATATTATTAAAACAGACCCGAAAAAAATAGAAACTATACAAAATTATCCAATTCCTGTAACACTTAGACAGCTAAGAAGTTTCTTAGGACTAACCGGATACTATAGAAAATGTATTAAAAATTATGCAGGTATAGCCAAGCCTTTGACAAAGTATTTAGCGGGAGAAACCGGAAAAGTACCCCAATACATATCGAAGAAAATAGAATTGTGTCTAGACGATGAAGCTACACAAGCTTTCGAAAACTTAAAAAAATATTTAATGAATGAAGTCGAATAAGCTCAGCCAAATTTTGAAAAGAAATTTGTTTTGACGACTGATGCTTCTAATGACGCAATAAGCGGAGTTTTATCACAAGATGATAAACCAATAACATTTATTTCTAAAACGCTAAATAGTACTGAAAGAAATTACGCAACAAACGAAAAAGAATTATATGCAATTGTGTGGGCATTAAAAAATCTTAGAAATTACCTTTATGGAGTTTCCAATCTAGAAATTCATACAGACCATCAACCATTAACTTTCGCAGTTTCTCCACGAAACCCTAATTCAAAAATGAAAAGATGGCACGCGATAATTGAAGAATACGCACCAAAAATTATATACAAACCAGGCAAAACAAATGTAGTAGCTGATGCATTATCCAGACAAATTTAAAATCAAATAAGTGATAGTTCCTCAACGGACAATACAGTTCATTCTGCAGAAAGTAGTGATAATATGCAAATTAAAGAAACGAATAAACCATTAAATGATTTTCGACAACAAATATTGTTATCCAAAGGTAGATTTACAATACATGAAAAAATACAAAATTTTTCAAATAAAATGCGCCATATTATAGAATATGACTCTACAGACAATTTAATAATAATTTTAAAAGAATATCTAGCACCAGCGGTAGTAGCTATCCATTCTACACCTGAAGATTTATATGACATAAAATCAAAAATTTTAGAAACTTTCAATAATAAATTCATATATACTAAAATTTTTCCAAACGACGCGACATCCAAAATAAAGATGATCAAGCAGCAATTGTAGAACAAACACACACCAGAGCTCATAGAAATTACAGGGAAAACATAAAACAAATTTATAATGTATATTATTGGCCCAATATGCGTAAACAATTCAAAGAATATACCAGAAATTGTGATATATGTAACAAGCTAAAATATGATAGGCACCCACAATTAGTACCAATCGGAGAGGCTCCAATTCCAAAGAAGGAGGGGGAATTCCTACATATAGATATATTTTCGGCACAAAAAAATAAATACCTTACATGCATTGATGCATACTCGAAATTTTTAATTGTTAAATGCTTAGATACAAAACTAAACTTAGAAAACAAAGTTTTAGAAATATTACAAGTCTTTCCTAATTGTAAGAAAATAACGTTAGATAATGAAAGAGGATTCCAGTCGATAGTATTTAAAAATTTAATGAATAGATTAAATATAGAATTATATTATTGCGACCCAGGTAATAGTTCAACAAACGGTCAAGTAGAAAGAATTCATTCAACCCTAACTGCAATTACAAAATGTTTAATAGATGAATATGAAATAATTGATACAACTGAAGCATTACTTAGAGCAGCACAACAATATAACCAAACAATACATTCTGTTACAAATGCTAAACCATTTGACATTTTATATAATAAAATAAATCACAATGATATTAATACTAAATTGAGGGAAGCACAGGTTAAAATGTTAAAAAGAAATAATTATAAAAGGAAGGTTAAGGTACATAAACCTAAAGAGGTCATTTATGAAAAAATATTGCAATTTGGAAATAAAAATAAAATGATGGGTAATTATAAAAAACAAATAGTTAAGGAGGACTTAGGCAATAAAATAAAAATAAATAGGAGAATTATTCATAAAAACAACATTAAAAGTTAGATACATTTTATTTCTATTTCAGAGAAATGGAAGCATCAATCTTAGTAATACTACTAAGACTAATCTTAGCAACCGCTGACATAGTGGACTATACTAGAGAAAACTACATACTTTTAGAGAACGGAAATACTGCACTATATAGCGATTATGGAACTATTTTCCATATAACACATTTATCATATTTTGAAAATATATTAAAAAAAACTGAAGTAGATATTGAAAAGAATTATTTTAAAAACAAAGCATACGAAAGTTCTGACGTTGAATTATTAAGCAATAATAAGGATACCGATGTAACAGTAATTAAAACACTTTTAGGACAGCTTAGAATGACAAATAGATTCAGACGAGGCATTAACGAATTAGGTACATTATGGAAATGGATTTCAGGTTCACCTGATCATGACGATTTAACTTTAATTAATAACAAACTCTCAGAATTAGTAACAAACAATAATAAGCAATTTATAACAAACTCGGAAATATTTAACGCAATAAAAAAGTTATCAGAATCAATACACGAAATAGGAAACGACGCAGAATTAAGATTAGCGAGGGAAATAAATAAATTAATGTTAATAGAATTACAAAATATTATCCAAACTATAACTTTAGCGAAATCAGGGATCTTAAACCCCACAATTTTAAATTTATGACATTAGAGAGATTACTAGACATGAACATGGTAGTATGACAATAACTGACTTAATGGATGTAGCAGAATTTAAAATTTTACAAAATAATGATGTAATCGTTGTATTTATAAAATATCCAATAGTAAATAAAAATTGTAAGCTTTATGAAGCAAGGGCCATAAGCCAAACAGATGGAAAACTTATTATTGAAAAAGAAATTGCAAAATGTAATAATGAATATGTTAATGTAAGAAATTGTAAAATAGAATTATGATTTAATTTTTGTAAATTACTATATAATGAAACATGTTTATCAAATCTATTAAATAACAAAAAAGCAACATGTAATAAAATAAAAGAGAAAAATTTAAATTTAGAAATTATAAAAGATGGATCAATTTTAGTATCCGGAGAACATATCGTCGATAACACAGCTATAAACGGAATATACCTAATTACCTTTGAAAACAAGACAGTAATAGACGGCATAAGTTATGAAAATCCCACAGCTGAAATTCAGAATTACTTAAAAACATACACCATAGATAAATACGTAGTCCAAATTACTTTGAGCCATTAAACGAAGACCTAAAATTGGATAACATAAATCTAATTGAATTTTTGCAAAACGAAGCTTCAAACAGTCCCATCATCACATCAGTAACATTAATAGTCATCATAGTAGCCGCAGCTTTATGCATCATTTATTATTTTAAAACGAAATCATTTGAAAGAGTTCCAACAACAAAATCGGAAGAGATTAGATTCAGCACATTGCTAAAACGAGTCGAAGAACTCACAGAAGAAGCGGGACGTTCTTCTTAAAGAAGGAGGGGAGTTAACGCACGATCACCCCATATATGACACATGCAAAAGACACTTGTCAAAACATCAATTTCATAATTGATTGATCTTAAGCAAAGTAAATATCGAAATGAATAAATGCAGAATAAGCACATCCGGGCAATCCGATACCCCTGGAACCAAGGCCAGCATCCAGACCAAAGTATGATATCATCAACTACGACGATACAGTTAGGTTAGTTTAAGAAATAAGATTGTATATCAAAAACACTTGTATTTCAGAAACCGAAATGAACGGTTCAATTTGTAGTTACTAAGTAGTATAGCTAAAGATTTCCCCCCACCAGTGGTAAGGGATCTGAAGCTTATTAGTTATTAAGATTGAATAAAGTTTTTTAAAACTTCAAATGTAAAGTACATTTATTAATTTATTATTTATACTAATACACGAATGGAAAATTTTAATTTTATCAGTACGTTTCACGATTTAATGCTTTTTATTTAATTTTTTTTTATAGCCGACCGAGCTACCAGCATCCGGAATTTAACTTAAATTATTTATTTCTTTTTTTTTTGGTAAAGTTAACGTTAATTTACTTCAAAATGTAAAAAAATAATTTAATATAAAAATTTAAAACACAAACAAAATTTTGGCAATTGGTGGTTTTTGAACCTCGAACTCCTGCGTCAAGCGCTTTTTGTTCGACGCGCTAACGCTCCAAGCTACGCTTCCTCTTGGATTCAGTTTGGCAAAACGGTGACTATATGTTTTTGGTTTCTTTGTTCTGTAGTATACGAGTATAATGTAGGTACCCCGTTTTCTTTTTTTGTTTTGTTGACCTGGTAATTCGGTAAACTTTTGGCCGGGAAAGCGGTGAAAATTAATTTTGTTTTATTTTTGGGAAGAAAAATCGACGGCAAAATGGAATCTTCTTTGCAAGAAAAAAATCGTAGGCGGTGAAATTACTCAACCGCCTTGTAAATTCCTAAAAAAAACAAGTTGCTTTTTTAAATAAAAAATCTAACTCCAATATGAAATTTTTGCGATATTAACTAGTAATCAAAAGGGATAATTTAGAAATATCCTTTACCTGGTTTCTTTACAGCGACTTTTATCTATTTATTCACCCGTATATTGGGTATTCTATGCCTCGTAATCCACTACGTCGGCTTTCAATTAATTACACCGAGAAAACTTGCGAAAGATTTTGATTTAAGAAATTTGTCTCGACTGACTCTGACCAGAGAACTTTTTACTCTGTCTTAAAAAGTTTAGCCAATTCCATCTTAACCAGGATTTGGAAATTTCTATGGAGAATTAAGCTCTCTAATGTCTCATAGTTTCCCACATCAATACATTTATACGTTTATTAAAAAGAAAACTTTCACTCTCCATTCTAACATCCTCAAATCTCATGAAGGCTAGCTAAATCTTCTCTCAAAAATGTTGCCTGCCGAGAATCTTCAACAATCCATAACTGAGCGGAACTTTGGCACGCGGCCATATTTTTATCGTAAAAATCTACTACGCTCAAGCTTTTACGATCGTTCTTTAGATCAAGATTTTCCTTGACACTTCATTTTAGCTTCATAAACAAAAGTCAAAACAAAAAGTCGTCGCCCTCGTTGTATTGGCATCGGGCATCTTTTTTTTGTAAATTTTTATTATTGTTTCCTAATAGTTTCGAGAAACAATTAATTAATTAACCAATTCGGTAACAGCAGACGACAGATATATTTGTTAGAATTTTTTTTACGAATGCATAACTTGCCTAATAGTCCCTATAATCGCAAGTAAAAATATTAGTGTTATATATTAGTGGTACGTATGTTGTTAATCTATTTCATATAAATTTTTTTTTAACTAAAAGGGGCTTGTAAAGCTTCGTAGTCCGTTTGCTTTAGGCTTCCCAACAAGCTAGTCATTAAAAAGGCAACACTTGATTAATTAAACAAAAAACAAGAAAATTTGATTACCATACAATTTTTTATTTATTAGCAAAGAACACTTAATATTTCGTTACAAAAAACTTTATTTTTAAACACTTCATCCATTCGATTTGGCAGAGTCTTCAACTTCTGGAGCTTTTCTTGTGGTCCGCTTTGTTGGAAGGTTTATGCTTACTAACCTCTATCTTCAGCTCATTCCAGAGGTTCTCAATAGGATTAAGGTCCGGTGATTGAGAAGGCCACTCCATAACGTCCAATTTGTTTCGCTAAAACCAGAGCTTTGTTGACTTTGCCCTACGCTTAGGTGCCATATTTTCGTCAGCCCACGGAAGCATAACAATTTACAGTATGTCCACATACGACCACTTTCACCTCCTTGTTCTTCGGATGCGAACTCAATGGCAGCGTATGATAAGCTCATTTAATTCTGATCCTGACAGCATTGTCCAATGGGGAATAGAAATCCCGTAGAATTTAATGCTTCAAAACCTTAGTGCTGTATTTAAAGCAGAACCCTCCCCCATGCCGCTATCAATGAGCGACATTTGCATTGAAGAAACCGATTAGCTTTCAGTCTTTGGTATGTGCATCACAGACCACCTCTAATAGAACGACCACATATTCGATGTCACCAAAAATGCTGCAAATTGTTTGGGTTTTCTTCGAAGATGCAAAAAATTCTTCTCCCATTCTGATATGGCTGTAATCTATGAGGCGTTCAATCATCCAAAGCTGGAGTATAGCTCTCACATTTGGGGAGAAATCAAAATAGAGCTCTAAGAATGATTGGCGATAGAACTAAATAGTCTAAGAGCTAGCGAAAAAAATATTTACGTCATTTAATAACTCAAATAATTAATGTTATTGTAATCTTTCAACACTGGTGACAAATGTGACCAGAAGTCTGCCAAGCTTCTAGTGGTATGTGTGGTGGCCACGAAACCCGAAAGGTTTAAAAAAAATCAATGAAGTTACGTCATTTGATTACGGCTGATTTTGGCCTAGGTCGTAGCCAGTGATGTCACGGAGTCGTAGATGAAAATGGCAGGCATTTTGGGTATTGGAAACGGCGCGGCAGTCGCCCCCAAAACCATTGCTCAGGTTAGCTCCTCAGTAGTCTTTATACGCGTTCCCTGACGAAAATCTTGGTGGAAAGTGCCCGGCAGACGATTTTCGGTATTAGGATAAATACCTAGTGTTAGAGAACATCATTTTGGTTATTTTTTTAAGCTGTTGGTAAAAGTCAGAATATTAACATCAACTTAAAATTTATTCACAAAACATAATGGGGCATATTCAAAGTCAGTGTCTAAACTGTTGCTATGAAAAACTTGAGTTTATCCTATCTAATTGTCATAAAATAAACTCAAGTTTTTCATAGCAAAAGCCTAAACAGTGACTATGAATATGCCAATGTATTTTTAATTTAAAACATAAATAAATAAATTAATTCTTTTTATTCTCATATTAACTGTCAGTAAGACCATAAAATAATTGCAACACCTTCTCAGCATCTTTGTCATCATCATCATTTTTGTGGACTTTCAAAATTACTATTAATACAAGATTGTCAGGATTTCCACATTCATTTCATTGAATCGTTATAATGTTACATACGTATCACATCAATTGTATCATCGTAATTATTTGGTTGAACAATAATTGTCATTAATAATAATAGGCAATATAGTTCACCTTCGAGCCAACGTACATTTTACTTTTGCTCCTGTTGGATCCAACCGATTTCATATGGTTATAATTGTAAAGGTTGCTCTAAATTAACGTTTAGCCATGTTTAACCATGTAAAATTTGTTGCTGTAGCTCGAATTGTAAAATTTGTTGCTGTAGCTCGAATTGACAAAGCTGCAAATTCGTAGAGTCGATATTTTTGAAATTTTTTTTTAACGGTTCACTGTTGTTTACCGTCTGAAAAGTTGTGAAAAATTCGAATCTAGCTTCGTTTACATTATCAGCTCGTCTCACGCTATACATTCGCCAGACGAATCTTTCAAATATTGAAAATACCCCATCTTGTGACTGAACCTGTTGAGTGAAGCTTGAATCAAACAATTTCACAAACGCTTCTTAAATTTTGAGCTCTTTTCTAGGAGGGTAAAAGGTGTAATTTTTGGCTTTCCTGAAGAATGTCTGGTCATTCAGTAATAGCATGGAATCCCAATAAAGTTCTTGACAATGATTAATTTTTAAACTAAAACTAAACTAAACTGTTTTAAAGTACGCCAGCATGATAAGATCTACCAAGATGAATAATAATGTTATCACTTAGGTGGTTTGGTCGCTTTCTAAATTGAAACTTTTCCTATTATTGTTAATGACAATTATTGTTCAACCAAATAATTACCAGGATACAATTGATTTCACACGTAGGTGTAACATTATAACGATTCAACGAAATGAATGTGGATATCCTGACAATCTTGTAATAATAATAATTTTTAAAGTCGACAAAGGAGTTGCAATCATTTTATGGTCTCACTGACAGTTAATATGGAAATAAAGAGAATTCATTTATTTATTTCTGTTTTAAATTAAAAATACACTGGGATATTCATAGTCACTGTTTAGGCCGTTGCTATGAAAAACTTGAGTTTATTTTATGATAATAAGATAGGATAAACTAATTTTTCATAGCAACAGCTTAGACACTGACTTTGAATATGCACCATTATGTTTTGTGAATAAATTTTAAGTTGATGTTAATATTCTTACTTTTACCAACAGCTTAAAAAAATAAATGATGTTCTCTAACTGAAAGCAAATGTCGCTCATGGATAGCGGCATAGGGGTGGGTTCTGCTTTAAATACAGCACTAAGGTTTTGAAGCATTAAATTCTACGGTATTTCTTATTCCCCATTGGACAATGCTGTCAGGATCAGAATTTAATGAGCTTATCATACGCTGCCGTTGAGTTCCGCATCCGAAGAACAAGTAGGTGAATCTGAAAAGGAATATGAAATGCTGAGAGTACCATCGTCAGCAAAACAATTCAGTGGATTAGAATTTAGAAGTTCCAGGGGCCTAATTCATACACATTGACAGGTGACAACTCTACAAATTTTTCGCACTTATCTGACAAGTTTTCATTTCATATCGTATTGCCAGGTGACATAATTGTTAGTTAAACACAATGACAATTTTGTCACTGTCAGACCATGACAAAGTACGTGCGATCCAGTCGTGCATTTTATTTCTTTCATAATTCTGTGTCAGCTACAACCTTTGTCAATTTTATTCAAATCGGTCAAGTAACAACGAAGTTGACATGGAATTCCGTCAAAGAACAACAAAGTTGACATGTTTTGCCGTTCCGTGTTTTGAAAATCTGTTTTATTATAAGTTATCAAAAACACACAAAATATGCTTATAATACCTACATAATTAAGTAATTAGGTACTATTCCTGCGTACAATTCAATCTACCTACATATCTATATAATGTAGCTATCAACCCCAAACTCTTTAATTCCTTCTTATCATTGCTCATTTAAAAGATAATACTATATACATATGTACCTACTCGTATATATATAGATAAACGGTGATTTTTTAAGAGCTTGGTTTTTGAAAATTCAAAAAAACACAGAAACTTGTAAAAAGTGAATGAAATTTTTATTTGCATCGATAAATCAATTTCTACCATTTACTTTTTAAAAATAATTTCACTTAAATGTTGCCCGCGGCTACGATTCAGGTGGTCCATTCTGAATGTCCAATTTTGGCAAACTTTTTCACACATTTCGGCCGGAATCTCACCACTGACGCGTTCAATGTTGGCTTCCAAGGCAGCAATCGTGTTTGGCTTGTCCCCACAGACAATAGACTTAACATAGCCCCACAAAAAATAGTCTAACGGGGTCAAATCGCATGATCTTGGTGGCCAATTGACTGCGCCAAAACGTGAGATCAACTGCTCACCAAATTCGCCTCTCAAGTGATGCATGGTTTCGCGTGCAGTGTGGCATGTGGCACCGTCCTGTTGGAACCACATGTCGACCGAGTTCAATTCTTGCATTTTCGGCAAAAAAAAATCTTTTATCATCGAACGGTACCTTTCTCCATTGACCGTAACCCTGCGGCCTTCATCGTCCTTGAAGAAGTACGGCCCAATGATGCCGCCTGCACATAAACCGCACCAACCAGTGCATTTTTCGGGATGCATTGGTAGCTGCTGAATTGCCTCTGGCTGCTCTTCACTCCAAATACGGCAATTCTGCTTATTCACGTATCCATTTAGCCAAAAATGAGCCTCGTCGCTGAAACGGACGTAGCTTGCGAAACACATTTTTCACAGAGCACGAATTTTGATAATAAATTTCAATAATTTGCAAACGTTGTTCAGGCGTAAGTGTATTCATGATGAAATGACAAACAATACTGAATCGAAATGTCAAATGTTCGTGGAATTTGTCATGTGTGATCTGTCAAAAATATAAACGTCAAAAACCAAGTAGCAAAAAAATCACCCGTTATCTATATTTCCATAGTGTATATACTTTCTGTATCCACAATAAACTCAATACAACAACAAATGTTCCTGGTTCTTCCTCTTGCACCTTTTATTATTTCTATGCTAAACTAAAATACGTACACACAACTATACTGACTGAAGAAAGAAATATCAAAATAACCCAAAAGTAATGCCACAAGTGATTTAGAGATGGGCACCCTTCAAACACCAGGTATTTTCACCACACTTTACCTCATATGAAATTCCTCTACATATGAAATAAATAATGATGGTTTTAATTTGTATAAATACAATTGTATTAACTTCGAAAATGAAACTTAATTATTTTCTAAATTTATTGTGACGGTCTTTTTTCAAGTTGTACTTAAGTTTTCATTAGAAATTGAATATTTATCTACACTTTTCAAACATTCTGTACTCAGCTATTCACCAACCTAGTATTGCCCAGGACTAACACAATTTAATAAATAAGTATGCAAGGAACACATAGAGTATGAAATTTCTAATTCCTTTTATATTTTTCACTACATTATCCAATGCAAAAACCATTGGCTTGCAATTTATTTTTACTATAATTTTTCAGTGTTTAATTATACCCAACTCGTTTACGTCGTTTGCGCTGCATCCATAAACATTTTTTTACCCCCAACGCCGCAAAAATAGAGTTTACTTCAATAAGTATGCAACGAACACTTAAGAGTATGCAATTTCTAATTCTTTTTATATATTTTAATACATTACCCAATGCAAAACCATTTGCTTTAAATTGATTTTTACTATAAATTTTCAGTGTTGAATTATACCCACCCCGTTTCTGTCGCTATCGTTTCGGCTGCATTCATTTACATTTTTTACCCCCAACGCCGCAAAAATAGATACATAGATTTCTCACCCCTGCTAACAGTATTGGAAGAAATCTCTGTGAGCTTTCCTTATATTGTTCCTTGTGGAGACTTTAATTGCAACTTGCTAAACCCTAATCTTCTGATAGATAATATGCTAACCAACAACTTAAAACCGGTGAACACAAGTTCTACAACTCATTACTTTGGTAGAGATGCGACATTACTTGATTTGATTTTTGTAAGTGACGTAGCTTTTTATAACCAGCTTTTACCCCTGGATTTTCAAAGCACAATTTGATCTTTTTAACCCTCCGATTTAGTCTTGATTACAAAGTTACTCGATTCACTTTTCGGGATTTTCACAATATAAATTTCAGGAACTAAATGAGCGAACCCGAGAAATAAACTGCCGTCTTGCAATGATCAGATTAGGGGCTTAACCCAAAACATCACTCGCCTTTTTGCTGAGCATGTTCCTCTAAGAACGAAAACTAATAAACCAAATAATAAACCATGGTTTACACGTAACATAAGACAACTTATCGTGCTGCCTCATATAACCTTTGTTTTTAACACCCTTTTGATGTCTGGCACTTACACTTACCCCGTCTTTGAAAGGTGCCCAAAATCATACCACTTCCAAAAATGCCAAAGTAGATGAATTCAGGCCTATATCCACTTTGCCTTTGTTATCTAAAGGTTTCGAGAGGAAATCAATTTTTTGTAAATTCCGTGCGTCTTTGGAACTCTTTACCACGGAATGTAAAAGTACACCTAAGCCCCACAAGTAATACATTTTTTAATAATTTGAAATTAAATTTAAAATATTATAAATCTGTTAATTTTGTATACAGTTTTCTAGCTAAATTCTGTAAAATTATCTTTAAACTACCTTATAAGATTTTATATCTTACAATTTGTAAAGCAACCACGAAATAAAATAAAATAGAAGTTTTACTTCAAAAATGACTGCATACAGAAGTCCATAGCTATTTTTCGTACGAGCCCGCCCCCTCATTTTCTACATGTCATAATCGTTGAGTGAAATTACATACAAAAATTTAACTCGACGCTCGTACGAAACCTCAATGTGTACCTCAAATAAATTCATCTAAATACTAAAATTCCAAACAAAAACAAGTATACCTGCTAAAAGTATTTTTAGCTTTGATAGTTTGATCCACCTTTCTTTCGGTATCTATCTCCATCGTCATTGATCACCCTCACGACATATTCACTTTGATGAATTTGTAGTGAACTCGTACGAAAGTTTTCTGTGCACTTGGCAGTCGCCACTTTAGTATGTGTTCTTATTCTATATTATATCGTTTTTATTTTTCAATCCGGAAGGCTTCCGGACTCTTCTGAAAGCCTTCACTTGGGAAAAAATGACAGTTCTAATTCTGAAAAGAAGAGAGTTTTACTTCTGGATTTGAAATTACAATCAGATCCAGAAGAACTCACACATTCACATACTTGAACGTCAAACTCGAATATTGTCATTTTTTGTAGCATAATTGTGCAACAAACATTTTTTTAAGTTGAATTTTCTCACCTACACAATTATTTTCACGCATACAATTTCATTAAAATTCAGAATCGTCAGAATCTTACAAAAGTGTTCAGTTGGGATCCCGGATCGGAGAAGAATTCCGGATTGCCAAATAAAAACACCATTAGATTTTTAGATTTAGATTTAGATTAGATTTTATTTGCATTATTTCTTAACATATTTATAAACTAGGCAATGTCGTCTGCCAGGTTGACAAGATAAAATTAATGTAATATAAAGCTCATTGGTTTTACGGTTATGTTAAAAAGCAAGAAATTATTAAACAAAAAACAAAAACAAAAATATCTACTTATATGTATATTTTACAACTATTTAACTTCGGTGTGTTTTTAGAAGCTTTCGCGGACTATTCTGTCCCGATATGATTTTGCCACTTTGCAATACGTAAAATGTTTTTCCACCGTCATCACGTTTAAAAGACTTATCATCTCCTCTTCCGTGAGGTAATTAGATCCGAGGACGACTCCTTTCTACCAGTACAGGGCATTTTCCTAAGAAGTGAACAACATCTTCTCTTTCTCTTTGGTTGCATAAACTACATTGTCCAGGACGATTCTCCCTGTGCGGAATACAGTTAAGATGCATGAGCTCCCCTCGAAGTCTCAACATCATACAAATTACCTCCACACTGTTCCCATCTCTAAAATAGTTATTTGGACCAAGGTTATGACTGAGATGTTTGTAAATTAATCTATGAGTTGAATTTGAAGCTTCTTCTATACAGCGACTACGGAGCTTTTCGTCAACCGTCGCAATCAATTTATACAGTTTATCTCTGCAATCATTAACGATACCGAAATCCAAATCCAGTGACATTTCACACCATAAAGCCAGCTCGTGAAATGCTGCTTTCTTCCGTAATCTTTCACTATGCATTTGCAAAACTTTGAGAATATAGTTTATATGTAGTTTGAGGGTTTGAATAAAAAGCGGTGATAGTACAGTTTCCAGCAAAACCATGTAATTTGGTGTGTTGTAGGGCAGATGAAATATTCTTTAAATAAAGAATCTTGGCAGTTTTCCACATTCTCGTACTGTTTGTATCAGCAATCCTGCGCTGCGTAAAGCATTATAGACTCAGACACTGCTTCAAATACACGAAATTTGCTACTATGTGCTATATTCTTGTTTGAGAAACACATTGCCATGGAAGTCCCAATTGCACTTTTTGCTAAGATTCTTTGTAAAGCACACTCCTAGATAATTAAATTCCCTCACAACCTCAATCAAGTTCGAATCGTAGCTCTATATTTCATTTGAGCAAATTATTCCACCTCCATTCTTGAAAATCATTATTTTGGATTTACTTAAATTGACCTTTAGATTCCACGTTACACGGTACATATGCAATTGGTTTATCATCAGTTGCAGTGATTGGGGTGAATTAGAAAACAGCACAATGTCATCGGCATAGAAAAGCGCTTTGATCAATGTCCCCGCGAATTCCACTACTCCACCAATGTTGTCGGTAAGGTCATCTACAAAGAGCGCAAATAAAAGAAGACTCAACGCACACCCCTTCTATGTTATGTTGTATCAAATATACAATACAAATACATTTCTACGGATTTTATTTCGATGAAATTACGTGAACTCGTACGAAAAATAACTATGCACTTCAGTCTGCGATATTATTTTGTTTTCTGTTGTAGGTGGGAATGAAGAACTTTCTTTACATTTAGGTAGGTATTAAAGTTTTCAAGTGGAGGTTGATTGGTTACTACTTTTTAGCGAAAAGTAAATAAGAAATAATAACATTAGATCAATTTGGTGGAAGTGAAGTCGAAGGTCATGTGAATAATAATATTACTATTATTATTAATAATAATTATTAATTATATTAAGCGTTTAGTTCTCATACTTATGATATAAAAAAACAATCATTGATGCCTGTAGGCCTAAACCAAATTAAAAAAAAATAAAACAATCTACAAAAAAAGTGGAAAGGAGTAAGCACCTATACGCGAAAATTTTATTGCGATTTATATAAACAAAACAACATGATTGGTTGACGGGATTAATTCACATTTAAAATAAAATCATTTGCATCGTATGCACAGGATTCTTGGTTGAATATATTTTTAGAGTCCATTTTTAATTCATTTTGTATACATATACAAAATTTCTTTAATTTATTTTCAAAAAAAAGTTGGTATGGCAATTTTAAATATTTAATATGTATTATAAATTAAAAACCAAAATTTCAAAAAAAGAAATCATCCAAAATATTGAATTACAAACCATTAAATAATATTTTTCGAAAACCTTGGTATGTAGTAGATATTATTTATAATTCGAAGGACCTCCTACATACAAATATTGAACAAAATCCGTAGAGCCGGTTATGAAAAAGTCGGAAATCAAAAAATGGTAATATGGCAGGTACCACTAATGACAAAATATTTTTAAAAAAATATTTACCAAACTGTAGACTACGCCTAAAGTAGTTAAAGCCGCTTAAGAGATAATTAAGATGGTAGAATGGCAGATATGCCGTTATTTTTGGGCTACAAAAATATATTTGAGACATTCACCTAAAACACTTAAGTGCCAAGTTTGAAGAAAATCGCTTCAGCCTTTAAGGCTGCAGATCGAACTACAGTCACACACACAGATAGACAGACATAGAGACGGATTTGCGGGACCCACTTTTTTGTAGTTTTCTATCATCGTAATGTCACGTTTGATAAAAATCTCGAGTTCGATTTATTTTCAAATACAAAACTTGCCCTATAGTATCTAACCTACATATATCGCATGTAAAAATATACATATTTTCACGAATTGCACACCCATCATTATAATTCACGCGACGCCACTGATATATATGTATATATAATAACTGGTTTTCTCTTTCATTTAATGTTTACCTTCTTAACAATCCGTTCCATAGTATTATCTTAGTATTTTTTTTAGAAACGCCCTGTCTATCGCCAACTACATGTTAATGAACTCTACTTTCAAGCCATTGTAGACGCGAAATTTTTCATAAAATTGAGAATCACTTAATGCATCAAAATCTTAAAAATTCGAGGATGGCGTACTTCGCTTTTTCTTACTAAAATTGTCACTTCTCGACCGAAACTCAATTGCCTGTCACAATTGTCAATTACATACTGACAAAATTGTAATTTGTATTTTTTTCTGTTCCATAAAAAGTTCTAAAAGTTTACAAATATGTACTAAATTTCAATGGCCTCATTCAATAACCGAACATCAGCTATCCGGATAGGTTCCCATGTAAGAATACATCTGATGACAAAACAACTGCTGCCCAAAAAAAAATCTTACATGGGAATACAACAACACCCACCTACCCGGATAGTTAATAGTTCTGTTTCTGAATGATGCCAATTACTAACGATAATTTGACACTCGCTGATTTGAATCTCCTGATAATTTGAATTTTTCCTCAATGAATTAAAAAAAAAATCAATGTAATTAGGTACACTCGGTAATTTGAAGTTGTAGGAATGGCATCTCGATCACCAACATCCTATAATTTGAATTTTTGTTTCCCGTTTCCGTACTCTTTATAATTTGTAGTCTGACATGCACAGACCTGTCGGTATATGTCGTTTGTTTACTTAAGCGTAGTAACTTATAATAACTAAATAACTCTTATTTATTTGAATTTTTCCCTGCCTCCCTCTTGTTTATTTCAACTTCCATTATTTTGAACTCTCGTTATTTTGAACTTTTTTTGTGGTCCCTTGAGTGTCATAATATCGAGAGTCGACTGTACTTCTTTTACCTAACCATAACCCTATAATATTTAAATAAATTTAAATTATATATGTTCCAAACTTTTGTATTTTATATCACCCCTTAAGGGCTATCCAAGGCTAATTGTATCCCGGAAATTTATTTGCATTGTAACTTTATTAATAACAATTAAATAAAAATATACTTATGCAAATCACACTATATATTCGTCGCACCTACGGCAGACCTTCAATGCATCGTCGACTGTACTTCTTTTACCTAACCGTAACCATATAATATTTGAATAAATTTAAATTATATATGTTCCAAACTTTGTTTTTTATATCACCCCTTATGGGCTTTTAAAACAAATGTTGAAATATGGTTAGTTTTTTTATACTCTATAATTAAAACCATACTATCTATCTTAATTTGTCTAGATGTATGTTTTTAATTAAATTTTTTGTAATACAAAAATACTTAGTGTGTGTTTCTTATTTTACAAAGGAGAAACTCCTCATCGCTGTGATTTCTGTGCTAAGACGTTCACCAGGAAGGAGCACCTATTGAACCATGTCCGCCAACATACGGGCGAGTCACCACATCGCTGCACCTATTGCTTGAAGACCTTCACTCGTAAAGAACACTTAGTGAATCACATTCGCCAACACACAGGCGAAACACCTTTCAAGTGCACCTACTGTACCAAGGCTTTCACACGGAAGGATCATATGGTAAATCACATCCGTCAACACACAGGAGAATCGCCACATAAATGCACCTACTGCACAAAAACCTTTACCCGGAAAGAGCATCTGACCAACCATGTTCGCCAACATACGGGTGAGTCGCCACACCGATGCACCTACTGTAAAAAAACGTTTACACGCAAGGAACACCTTACCAATCACATCCGGTTACATACAGGCGATTCGCCTCACAAATGCGAATACTGCCAAAAGACGTTCACACGCAAAGAGCACCTAAATAATCACATGCGGCAGCATTCGAGTGACAATCCACATTGTTGTAATGTGTGCAACAAGCCATTTACACGTAAGGAGCATCTGATAAACCATATGTCTCGATGTCATACGGGCGATCGACCATTTGCTTGTGACACTTGTGGTAAAAGTTTTCCCCTCAAAGGCAACTTACTCTTCCACCAACGCAGTCACACCAAAGGTCAGGAGTGTGAACGTCCATTTTCTTGCGAGAAATGTCCAAAAAATTTTATTTGCAAAGGTACTTGAGATAGTTGCCGTTTAAAATTTTATATTTTCCATGAACTTTTTGATAGATATTATTCCATTTTCGTAATTAGGTCATTTGGTGTCACATATGCGGTCGCATTCTGGAGAAAAGCCACATGCTTGCACAATGTGTAGCAAAGCATTTGTGGAAAGAGGGAATCTCAAACGGCACATGAAGATGAACCATCCGGATGCTGTTATGCCGCCACCTCCAACACCATTACCCGGACTTCTGACGCAAATCAAACAGGAAGTCAAGCCGATTATAAGTGAGTTAATGTATCTTTTTTATTTCATTAAGCTCAATTGAGGGAGGACGATCCCCTCAATTAAAAATCCGTTTATATAGTTGGACCCCGAATTAACGTAAAAGACGTGATGAAGATTTCCCCGAAATCCCTAAAATAGTGTGAATAGCTCCCATTTTATTGTAATTTCGGATCTCGAAAAAGTCAACGACAAGTTTAAAACTCTTGCGTCTTATAACCTATTCCAAATTAACCGCGGTTTAGAGTAGATCTCAAAAGAATTTTTGGAAGTTAAACCCATGCGCTCTCGTGATCTTTTGGGAAAATGTTTCAAATCTCCCAGTTGCCAAAAAGTTCTAACAATGCAACTTAATCGAAAATCCGAATAAAAATTCCTTCCCACAAGGCTGAAAATTCAGTTCAAGGACTAATCTTCTCTAAAATTATAATTGAGATTCGAATTACGCAATGAATTAAAGAATCAGAAGAGTTAATGAAGATACCATCGTTCCAACTGATGGTGTCATTCGCCGATGGGGTGGTTAAAGTGTAAGGTAGACGAATACATATCAAACCCCATGAGATGTGTTTTATGCCTAAAGCTTGGACACACTAAAAAACGGTGTAGAAAAGAAAAAAAAGTCTGTATGTCGCTTGCCACCACCACACGATGCTTACTCTAGAATGCACTGCATCAACTGTAAAGTCGACGCCCATTCCTCTTACAATCCCGCATGCTCCGCGCATTTCTGCACCGCAAGTCGTAACATGCAATCAAAGCCGACCGATGTTGCATTGTTCGTGAAGCCAGGGAAGTCTTCAACGACAATCTTACACTACATGAGGTAACAACCCCCACAAAATACCACTTCGCAAACCATACCACGGCAGAGGTAATTAAAATGGATTTTACTACCCAAATAGCTTTGTTTACTCGTACCATTTCCATTTCGTTGTATTTGTCACAGACTTGGTTCATAATTTACCATCCAATTCCCTTGCATGCCCACTCAATTTGTTTTCTGTGTGTATCCACAAAACTTTACGCTCGTGAAACCAGGTTCTAATAAATAAACAAGAAAAGATCGTTAATTTAGATTTAAAAAAAACACCAATTTCTATACAAACAAACACGGACCCCTAAAAAAAACAATAATACATCCACAAGCCACACTTCACCTTCCACTTACCTCACAAACCAACATCTATAAAAAAAAAACACCACTTCAGTGAAAACACTAATAGACGATGATGACATGTAAAAATATAAAACTAACGTACTAAATCATCAAAAAAACGACTCTGCTGATCCGGTATTGAATCATTTGAGCTACTCAAGGAGCCCTAATGCTTCAACATTGGGGCAGCGGAGTCACAAAAATATCTACCATATCCCAACTCCTCCCAACGTCAACATTATTTCAGAGCTCTCCAATGGAATATACAAGGGTATTTTTTTTGTTTTTTTTTTGTTTTTTTTTGTTTAATTCATTTTTATTTAATCTTAACTTATAACTTTCTTAAAGCTAGACAAAAATGTTTAAAACTAGCCTAATTATCAATTACTTACAACTAATTTACTGGCCCTTTACGGGCGCTCTAAACTAAACTATATCTCTTAATGTCTAATGTCTTTCGACCTTAAATCTATTTTAATTAATTCTAATTATTTTATTTTTGTTTTACTAAGAAAAATATACAAGAATATACCCTTGTATACTATGATATTATATATTACTATTATGATGAGCTAAATATTTTAATTAGAGACCAATCGCCATGCGCTATATCTCTTCAAAAGACACATTGCGCGTATGAATATTTACCAATTACACCCAAACCATACACATGCTAATTCCACTACTCTCCCCAAAACACAACTAATAAACAAGGTATATCTATAGTAGTGAAAAGAATATATTGAAGAAGTAGCTTGAATGAAATAAATTCACAGAATAAAGTAATGGTACTCGATGATTGGATGAATGTAGAAAAAAAAGTTTTCAGATGGAGTTCAACGATGGGACTTTTGCAAAACAACAGTAATGGAATCGCATTGCTTAAGGGTATGTCTCATGACAAAAAAATGGTTGGTCCTTTGTGCTAAGATTTCTATCGTTTTCACATTTTTTAAATATTTAAATGAAATAAACTGGTTTTGTTTGGAAATATATTGGGCAAAATATTTATTACGTAAGATACATTTTTAAAAAATGTTTTGTTTCTTAAAACCACTAGAAACCAATGTGGCATGTGCTAAATATATTTTTTTTATTTTTGTTTATATTTTTTTCCAAGAGAAAATAGATTTTGAAAAAAATATCTTTTTTAAATTAATTTATTTATTCAAAGAAAAATTATAGAAAACTGAAAAATATGGCAAATTTACATTGTCGTATAAATGCAATATTTGATAAAATTTCCAAAGTATAACAGCCAGCTAAAGATATGTGTACACGATCTTTCAATATTGGCATATTTTTCGCAAAAAAAATTTTCCAATTTTTTATCAACCAACGGAACAACCAATTTTATCAGTAAAAATTAACAAAAAAATGAATGCCAATCATCTGCCAATTTCCTATCAAAAATTGGCAGACTTCTTCCAATCGTTTTAACTCGTCTAAATACCCAATTCTGCTTATTTTCAAATAATTGCACGATTATCTGCCAGTTAAAAATTGGATGATGTTGTTGTTGCCAACAACATCATCCAATTTGTAATTGGCAGATCATTTTTTTTAATTGGGGAACATTAAATTATTCGAAGAAGAAGTTTTATAAAAAAAGGTCGAAAATGATTGGATCGCTATTTAATTCTACTAATCCTACTAATATTATAAATGTGAAAGTTTGGATCGATGGATGGCTGTTTGTTGCACAATATCGCCAGAACTGCTGAACGGATCTGGATCAAATTTGGCACAGATATAGACTATAGTCTGGAATAGCACACATGATACTTTTTATACCGGTAAAATGTATGGTTCCCATAGGATAGATTTGTTTTAATTTTAAATAGAGCTCATATAACTACTAAATCTACTCATTCTACAAATAGCCAACATAGCTTTTGTTCACGGGAAGCCACACAGTGTAATCCCGTAGCATCGCACATTTTATAAATGTTTTTTTTTTTTCACAAAAACTTCATTTCTAAAATAAAGTTTCATATTCTTTATCATCTGCCAAGAAAATTGTCTTCCAATGAGTCTACCAATATTTTGTTTTCTAAAGTCTTCCAACCATGTAAACATACATTTTGATTGGAAGACAAAAAATTGTGGGGTCGATCTCGTACTGTGGAAGTGTTAAGACGTTTTCGGCTGCCCAGTTTTTCCAATTAAAATTCGTGTGTGAGCTTAAGTTCTAAATTAAATCAAGATTTCATAAGTGGTGCAGTAGCACAGTGATAGAGTGGCCGACCGAGAATCCGAGGGTCGCCAGTTCGATTCCCAGGAGGGCATCAGAACTTTATCAGCTTTTTTTCACAACCGTGAAGTCGTTAACTTTATTGGTTGGGAAAACGAACAAAGGAGGAGGAGTTTAAGCACCGGGGCATCGAAAGGTGTCCTAGGGCCAATGAGGCCAGCGATGGCAACAGCTGAGGGAACATCGAAAGATGTTCCAACTACAAGAAGTGATTCTGCAGCAACAACATCAACAGCAATAACAACAACGGCAACATCATCCGATGCTAATCAAAAGCGCAGAAAGAGGATCAAGTGCGCACCAAATTTGGTAAAAAGAAGATCCACGGCCACCTCAGCAAAGCTGCCAGCTGGGGTGCATACGTCCGATATAGACGAGACGTCAGAGGCAGCAAGACAAACCGAACTAGACACTTCACCCGAAGAGGGTATAGCATATATGTCTGAAGAAGGAAAAGGGCACTTCACGACGGGCGATAGTACTGCCTTCGTGAACCTCTCCACATCAGAGTCGTCAGCTGAGGAGGACGAGGAACAGAGAATGGTCGCCCAAATTGAAGCTTTGGAGGCAGAAATCGAAAAGATAAAAAACAAAGTTAAGGCTAGCCAAGAAGCGCGCCGAGCGAGGCAACTAAAAGAACTCGAAGAAAAAGAACAACAACAGAAAAAAGAACAAATACAAAAACAACAGCCACAGCAGCAGCCAAAACAACAACGGCAAAAACAACAACAACAACAGCAACAGCAGCAGACACAAGTCCAGAAACAACCGCAAGAAAAACAGCAGCAGCAGATTCAAAAGCAGCAGAATCAACAGCCGCAGAAAAATCAGTCTCAGCAGCAGCAGCCACAGCCGCCGATCATGAAAAAAGAAAAGGTGCCACCCATTAATACTTATAAAATGGAGTTACAGGATACCATAAATCTATGTAAGTTGACCATAGGTCATAATTTTACTATTAAAAGATTAAATAACGATAGGCATGCTATCCAGTGCTTCACACTGGAACAGCACAAAAAAATTAAAGAGTTGCTGAAAGAAACTACTACCGAATTCTTTAGTTTCACCCCTAAAACCGAAAAATTTCAAACGGTCCTTTTGAAGGGGATTGATTCCTGCACGGAACCACAGGTGCTCTTAAATGAACTCCGCCAACAAGCGAATGACGATCTCGACTTTATCGGGGTCAAGCCGTTCGCTACAGTTAGAGCTAGGCGGGAGAAGCGGAGACTTCCCTTCTTCCTTGTTCAACTCTCACCCAGCAGCAAACTGGATAGTTTGAGGAGTATATCCGTCCTCAACTACCAGGTTGTAACTTGGGACAAATTAAAAAGGCGCGGCGACATGCTTCAATGCATGCGCTGCCAAAGGTTCGGCCACGCCGCAGCAAACTGCGAAATGCAGTCACGCTGCGTTAAGTGTGGAGAGAACCACAATGCAGATGAATGCAAGTTAGGAAAGGAACGGGTCGAAGATAGGACCCAGCTTAAATGTGTACTCTGCCGAGGCGCCGGACACCCCGCTAATTATCGGGGATGCCCGACGTTTCAGCTTATAAAAAACAATAAAGCAGCAAAGCAAACAGTGGTAGAAAAGCGTCCAACAGTGCGCCCTCCTACAACAACGCCCGTCAACCCCCAAATTTCTTACGCCCAAATGGCGTCAGGAAGGGGAAGTACGGTACAGCCTACACCAAAGGTCGCCCAACAGGCCACCGTGCCTAAGGCGCCGGCGGCACAGGCGGATATTATGGGCGTTCTACTGGCCATCCAGGGTCAGTTGAACGGCCTCCAAAACCAGATCAGGGAGCAGGCGACTAGGGTGGATTATATCTACTCTGTTTTGCCGAGCTTAACGCAACTTAGAGGTTAAGGGCGCGCTGCCGGAGAGGCCCTTTAAGATCCTAGCTGTGAATGTAAATTCACTGATTAGGACCGAACGTAGAGCGAATTTATTCCAGTTGCTTAAAGACATAAGTCCAGATGTGTTTATGGCTAGCGAAACTAAGCTTAACCAGAAACATAAATTGACTAACAACAATTACAATATCGTAAGGAGAGACCGACCCAACTCCACTCAAGGAGGGGGCGTCGCAATCTTTATACGTAAAGGCATTAGTCATAAGGTAATATATAATAGTGATGTGCGTAAATTTCGGACGTTAGAGGCATGCATCATATGCATTCATCTCCAACAGGGGAAGCGAATGTATGTGATCGCTGCCTATGCACCGGAAACACCTCAGCCCACACAGTTTATAACAGAGCTTGAAAAGCTTTTTGAATGCTTAAGATTAAGCTCGGAAGAAAACTACTACATATTGGCTGGTGATTTAAATGCCAAACATATAGATTGGGGAAATCAAATACAAAATCCTCGTGGTAACCATCTGTATAATTGGATGGGTCGATACAACCTGGAGTATCGCATTGAACTTCTCGCTACAGACAGGCCATCGTTTCCAAGAAGCGGTGCCTATCTGGATCTATTGTTGAAAGACGCAAGACTAGCAATTACTGACACTGTGGGCCAACGGCCTAAAAATTGTTTAAGAACGATCGAGTACGACAGTGACCACTGCGGACTCGCCGCCGTAATACAACTTCCGAACGAGCTTATGGAATTGGAGGAGTATGTACCTGTGCATACTCAGAATTACAGTAAGGTGCGCTGGCCACGCTTCTCGAACTTCTTATTGAGCGAATTACGTTCAAATGATATATCCCCACCAAATGACAGGAACCTGACAAATACTGAAATTGACAGATACTTAGAACAAATGGACGAAATAATTCAACGAACAATGAATAGGACAATACCGAAATACAAAGAACGTAACGCAACTGACATGTACCGTAACGCGACAATTGATGCACTACACAGACAAAAAAGTGGCTTACTGACAAGACTAAAACGCTTGTACAGACGGTTTACTGACACACGAGATCTGGAGATAAGGACACTGAAGTCGTCCATAAAAAACATCAACCAATTGATCAAAGAAAATTATAGGTTGTCCATTAATTTGTTTTGGGACAACAAAATTCGGGCCGTGAACGCTACCGACCCGAGTATGTTCCCGCAAATTAATAAGATATTCAGAAGAAAAGACCAAAACGACCTTCCGTGTCTTAAGCTCCAGAGGACGACACAAAACAGAGACGTACTCTTGACAGCGGGCATAGATCCAGATGACGCCGTCTTGGACGATGACCTCTTCATAATCGAAGATCCGCAGGAGAAGGTGGAGGCGGTGGGGGCTGTTTTTCAGCAAGTGTACAAGGTGAATGCTAGCATTCGCCCGAACCATGACCTGGAGAGCAGAGCTCTGGTTCACCACTTTTACCTGCGGAACGATATAACGCAGTGGCGATCTGAGAACCTTGGTTTTACCGGGTTTAATGATGAACATTTGGCAAACGCCATAATCGCCGAGCGAAATGGGACCAGTTCCCTGTTAATTTCGAAGATTGAGCTCCAGCTCATCTTTGATTCACTAAAGAAAAAGAAATCAGCAGGAGTCGATGGTATATCCAACGTTGTACTACGACATTTGCCTCAAGAAGCAGTTGACATATATACCACACTGTTTAACAACGCACTGAATAATGCATATTATCCAGTGCGGTGGAAGACAGCAGTGGTGCATCCTCTCCCTAAAAAGGGAAAGGACAATTCCAATCCGGCGAATCTCAGGTCGATAAGTCTTCTTCCGAGTATCAGCAAAGTATTTGAAAAGGTTATTAATAGAGCTCTGTTCAAGTGGGCGGAGGACAACAAAATCATACCGGATAATCAGTTCGGTTTTAAGACGGGACATGACACAATTCATGCCGCGTCTAAACTTGTTTCTGATGTCCAATGGAACAAATCTAAAAAGCAGTGTACGGGTGCCTGTCTGGTTGATTTGGAGAAGGCCTTCGACACCGTATGGTTAGAGGGTCTCTATCTAAAGCTCGCCAGACTTGGTATAAGTAAACCGCTATTGTACATGCTTTATGACATGCTAAATGGTAGAAAGTTTGTTGTCAAGAGTGGCAATGTAACTTCTACCACAGTTTTTAATATTAACAATGGTCTTCAGCAGGGAGCGGTTAACTCGCCGATTCTCTTCAGCATTTACACCAGCGATCTGATAGGTAGTCTAACTCAGGCAATTGCGTACGCCGACGATCTAATTGCGTACAGAACAGCTCCAACAGTTGAGGTCATCAAAATTCTCTTGCAGCGTGACTTCGACAAGATTCAGCGATATTGTGATGACTGGAAGTTGAAAATTAACTTCCAGAAATCAGAAACTATTTTGCTTAGGACTCCGTTGTCTGGCGCCTCAAGGGATACGAGAAAGAACTGGCGCAAGCTGGTGATCGTAGGGCCACATGGACATCCACTGGCGAGTAAAAGTGTAGTAAAGTACCTTGGCATCTGGTTGGATCAGTACTTGTATTTCGACAGACATATAGGTGCTGCTCTGGCCAGGGCTAGGGGAGCCTTTGCCCTGACAAAACGATTGTTTTATAGCAGTCGTCTTGACAGCAGGGTGAAGGTGATTTGCTACATGGCCCTCATCAGGCCGATGATTGCCTATGGATGCCCGGTGTGGTTCAACGTTGCCCCATCTCAAATGGAAAAGATTCGGGTGTTTGAGAGGCAGTGTCTTCGACGTTGCCTTGGATTACACAGAACACCAGAGTCGGAGTACAAACGATATTATTCCAACCAGGTTCTATACAACGGAGCCAACATAAACAGAATAGATAATTTTTTGTTTAAGCTGATTCGGGGTCACGTTGCAAGAGCGATGTCCTCAACTAACAACTTAATTTTTGGGGCGTATTACCCAAATAACCAATATTTCGAGAGTGCGCGGTTAAGTGGCTACATCCCTCCCGAGGCATTCCTCTATTTAGACAGTCGAGGGCTGATACAGGATGGAGGGGCGGTTCCGCTCATCTACCACGTCAGCCGGAAAACTGTGGATAGGCGACTCCTTTATGGTCGAGACGTCATCGCTCAAGGTGGAGAAGAGCGCCTTCGGTTCAGTAGGACTGTGTCCGATCGGGACCGGAGGGATAGGGCGAAACAGGAGAACCAGTTCTGGTGGCTCTCTGAACAGCATCGTGATATTTAAAGTCGATGAAGATGGTATATCTTGGCCGACTTACATAGATTTAGGGAATTAGGTATAGGGAACAGTCGTGGTGGCACCAAAAAAAAAAAAAATTAAAAATATGTATGTATGCGGGGCATGCGTGCATGTAACTGCGTGTCTGTACATGTATGTGCGTACGTATATGTACGTGCGTATGTACATGTATGGGTGGGTTGCATGTTTGTATGTCTCTGCATGCATATAAAAAATAAACAAAAAAAAAAAAAAAAATTAAAAAACGAAAAAAATGCTGCTGTGGCTGTTTTAGTTTTTAAGTAGTTTTAAGTATTATTAGGTATTTTAAGTAGTGTAAGTTATTTTTAGTTAGTATAAGTTAGTTTTATTTAGTTTTAATTATTTTTAATATATATTTAGGTTTAGTTTATAAGTTTAAAAAAAAAAAAAAAAAAAAAAAAAAAAATGATCAGATATCAAGTTTTTGTGAAATTTCCTTGAAATATAAAATAAAATAAAAAAAAATTTAGATTTAATTAAAATAGAGAATAAGAGTTATAGTTTAATTTAGAGCGCCCGTAAAGGGCCAGTAAATTAGTTGTAAGTTATTGATAATTAGGCTAGTTTTAAACATTTTTGTCTAGCTTTAAGATAGTTATAAGTTAAAATGAAATAAAAATGAATTAAAAAAAAAAAAAAAAAAAAAAAAAAAAAAATTGTGGGCAATTTATTTATTCATCTAACACATCAAGTTATTATATTTAATTATATTATATTTAAATTAAAACATAAAAGTTAATTTACGATATTCTGTATTTTATGTTTAAATTCCAATCTATTGTTTGAGATATCAAGTTCATTACATACAGAATTAAAAAATTTAATACATCTAGAAAAAGATTCATTGCAACCATAATTACATCTATGGCTTGGATTATTAAAAAAAATGACGTAGACGTCTTCTGGAACATATATCTCAAAGTTGGTAAGAATTTGTGGACATTTAACACGATAAGAAAATATTCATGCACAAACAATACACATTGAACAACCAGTTTTTTTATAAAGTATCTAGTCCAATCAAGGCACATCTAGATGCGTATGCAGGAGAATCAATTCTCCACCATAGCTGTTTGACTACAAATCTCGTAAAGACCTTTTGAACTCTTTCAATACGCGTTATCCGAATGTCGGAACTAGGACACCATACAATCGAACAATATTCTAGTATGGGTCGAACTAAAGCCATGTAAACTGATTTTAATGCATAAGGGTTGCACAACTTATTGCAGTTTCGTTTTACAAAACCAAGTATTGAATTTGCCCTAGCAATTATACAGATTTGCGATCAAGAATCTGATTCAACAGCTTATATTTGTGAATCATTAGGACTAAAGTACGGTGTGCCGTGAAAACGTTACATTTTTGTTTATTCAAAGGGAGAACATTTCTTTCACACCAAGCAGATAAAATATTTAAATCATTTTGAAGTCTTTGTTGATCATTTTTGTTTTTAATGCATAAATATATTTGTATATTATCAGCATACATTAAACATGAAGCATTTTGAAAAAAAAAGGGATATCATTAACGAAAATATTAAAAAGAAGAGAACCAAGGTGACTTTACTGAGGAACTTCAGATGAAACTTTTATAATGCTCGACTCAAATTTCCTAATTTCACACATTGGGTTCTATCAGTTAGGTAGCTGGATATCCATTTGAAAAGCAAACCATGAATACCAAAAACCTTAAGTTTAGCTATAAGTATTTTATGACAATGGGGAATTATGGGGTGGCCGTGGGGCGATAGTTGTGTGCGCGCCTGTCAACCTCGTGGTCGCAGGTTCCATTCCTGCCGTTGTCTATGTCGTCTTATTTTCCATTAAAAACCAATTATAAAAATTGTCATAAAATGAGTTGCTGGTTTGCTCATTACATGTTGTTCAGGCATAACACTAACAACATGTGGTCGAGTAAACTATTATACCCATAAATATGACAAAGAAATAAATAATAAAATAATGCGAATTATAAGAGATATAAACAAATCAGACACGGTAATTTTCTCCGCATTAGATCAGCCGCCACCCCTGGAGGTAAATCTGAGACAACAACCACCTCGCGCCACACATCTTTCCTATCCGTCTTTCTCTTCTTTCTGATGACGCCGCGCTGTGTTAAAAACATATAAAGGGTAATCATAATCCCTTGAGCGCGTGGAAGATTATCAAAAAAAAAAACTGAGTCAAAAGCTTTGATAAAATCTGTATATATGGTGTCAACTTGGTAGCCAGATTCAAAGGAATCAGTGATAAATTTGCAATAAAGCATATGTAAATCCATGTTGCTCAACACATATATGTTCTTTTATATTCAAAAATAGATGATCTTTAAATAACTTCGGGATTGCAGAGATCTTAGAAATTGCACGATAATTAACTACCAAATTTTTTGGCCCTGATTTGTTAATAGGAGTTATATATGACAATTTCCATTGATTCAGAAACTGACCAATAGAAAGAGATTTATTAAAAATTATCAGAAGCGGGAAAGCTAATGAAAATTTACATTGTTTTAAAACAAGATTCCATCGGGGCCAGAATTTAAGATGGACTTTAATTTTGAAATACCATTTAATATATCAGATTCAAAAAGATTAAGCGTTAAAATGTTAGCATTGCTGATGCAATAGCTTTCTATTTGACTAGTATTTAATACAGAATGATCAACATAAACAGATCTAACAAATTGAGAAAAAAGTTCAAATGCATTTTGTAGATCATTTGATGTTTGGCATTCAGAATTTGATTTTCCAAATATTTTAAAAGCTTTTTTATTTTTTTTTTTAAATTAACGAAGCGCTTATTAGACCAAGGAGTTTTAAATGATTTGCAAGAAATATAGAAAAAGCATCAAAAAGTTTTGTATACGCATCTTGTAAAAATAAATTGGAAAGAACATGCATCAAATCAATAGACGAAATAACGGGTGATTTTTTTGCTACTTGGTTTTTGACGTTTATATTTTTGACAGATCACACATGACAAATTCCACGACCATTTGACATTTCGATTCAGTATTGTTTGCCATTTCATCATGAATATACTTACGCCTGAACAACGTTTGCAAATTATTGAAATTTATTATCAAAATTCGTGCTCTGTGATAAATGTGTTTCGCAAGCTACGTCCGTTTCAGCGACGAGGCTCATTTTTGGCTAAATGGATACGTGAATAAGCAGAATTGCCGTATTTGGAGTGAAGAGCAGACAGAGGCAATTCAGCAGCTACCAATGCATTCCGAAAAATGCACTGTTTGGTGCGGTTTATGGGCAGGCGGCATCATTGGGCCGTACTTCTTCAAGGACGATGAAGGCCGCAGGGTTACGGTCAATGGAGAAAGGTACCGTTCGATGATAACAGATTTTGTTTGCCGAAAATGCAAGAATTGAACTCGGTCGACATGTGGTTCCAACAGGACGGTGCCACATGCCACACTGCACGCGAAACCATGCATCAATTGAGAGGCGAATTTGGTGAGCAGTTGATCTCACGTGTTGGCGCAGTCAATTGGCCACCAAGATCATGTGATTTGACCCCGTTAGACTATTTTTTGTGGGGCTATGTTAAGTCTGTTGTCTATGGGGACAAGCCAAACACGATTGCTGCCTTGGAAGCCAACATTGAACGCGTCATTGGTGAGATTCAGGCCGAAATGTGTGAAAAAGTTTGCCAAAATTGGACCTTCAGAATGGACCACCTGAAGCGTAGCCGCGGGCAACATTTAAGTGAAATTATTTTTAAAAAGTAAATGGCAGAAATTGATTTATCGATCCAAATAAAAATTTCATTCACTTTTTGCAAGTTTCTGTGTTTTTTTGAATTTTCAAAAACCAAGCTCTTAAAAAATCACCGTTTATAATTATTGAATGCGTTGAAATCTCCTTTGTTAAATCAAAAAAATTATCATTCGATGAAAGTAAAGAATTTTTGTCACAATTTTCAAATGTTAAGATTGAGCATATTTCAACATGATGTACTGAGTTTTTAACCAATGGGAATTGAACTTGAATAATTTTAAAATTTATATTATTTAAAAAAATGAGGTCTAACAATCTATTTAAAGAATTATGAATATGATTTACTTGAATAATATCCAAAGAAAACATAGAATCAATACAATTATACTCATAATCTTTTTTCAAGTTATAAGGAATAAGACATTTATCTTCATCAGAATAATTCCATGTAACATTTCCTAGATTAAAATCACCTACAATAAATGGGTACTGATATTCCAATGATATTCATATATATCTATTGAGCTCTTTGGAGGTATGTAACTAACCACATACCCACATCTGTTCTATATTTTCGCAAATATTAGGTAATAAACAGTGATTTTTTAAGAGCTTGGTTTTTGAAAATTCAAAAAAACACAGAAACTTGTAAAAAGTGAATGAAATTTTTATTTGGATCGATAAATCAATTTCTGCCATTTACTTTTTAAAAATAATTTCACTTAAATGTTGCCCGCGGCTACGCTTCAGGTGGTCCATTCTGAAGGTCCAATTTTGGCTAACTTTTTCACACATTTCGGCCGGAATCTCACCAATGACGCGTTCAATGTTGGCTTCCAAGGCAGCAATCGTGTTTGGCTTGTCCCCATAGACAATAGACTTAACATAGCCCCACAAAAAAAAGTCTAACGGGGTCAAATCACATGATCTTGGTGGCCAATTGACTTCGCCAAAACGTGAGATCAACTGCTCACCAAATTCGCCTCTCAATTGATGCAGGGTTTCGCGTGCAGTGTGTGTGGCATGTGGCACCGTCCTGTTGGAACCACATGTCGACCGAGTTCAATTCTTGCATTTTCGGCAAAAAAAAATCTGTTATCATCGAACGGTACCTTTCTCCATTGACCGTAACCCTGCGGCCTTCATCGTCCTTGAAGAAGTACGGCCCAATGATGCCGCCTGCCCATAAACCGCACCAAACAGTGCATTTTTCGGGATGCATTGGTAGCTGCTGAATTGCCTCTGGCTGCTCTTCACTCCAAATACGGCAATTCTGCTTATTCACGTATCCATTTAGCCAAAAATGAGCGAAAAAAAACGGGCGTAGCTTACGAAACACATTTTTCACAGAGCACGAATTTTGATAATAAATTTCAATAATTTGCAAACGTTGTTCAGGCGTAAGTCTATTCATGATGAAATGGCAAACAATACTGAATCGAAATGTCAAATGTTCGTGGAATTTGTCATGTGTGATCTGTCAAAAATATAAACGTCAAAAACCAAGTAGCAAAAAAATCACCCGTTACAATACTTTTACTTGGATAGACATTTTTTGCACCAATTAATACTCCCCCTCCTCTCGTTAAATATTTGGTATATAATCTGTCTAAACGATAAACATTATAATCAGAAGCAAAAATCTCAGAGGAAAAATAACTTGAATTTAACAAGGTTTTTGTTATAATAATTACATCATACTCATACATAGAACTATATAATATAATATAATATAACTCATACAATAACATATATAATTCATGTATTTTTGTGCGAAGGCCACTTGCATTTTGATAATAAACATTTATTGAGTTTTTATTATTTGAAAAATTTAAGTTTCTAGAGATGCTTGGGTTGAGACTATCTTCATTTGTATGTTTGTTTTCCGTTGATCGTTTTTTGGAAAGTGAGTAAAAAGCCTTACAAAAACATTGTTCGGTGAATTCAATAGATTCAACGCCAGGACAAAACCAAAACGTCCAACCCCAAAACTCTCATCTTATGGACTTCACACAATATGTTCATTTACATACTGTGCCGAAGCCCTTTCAATTCCAAAATAAAGCCCAACTTAAGGTTCTCCAGTGGAACCTCAAAGGTTACGTAAATAATTACGACGAGCTTAACATCTTGATTAAGGAAAAAAACCCAGCGGTAATATGCCTCCAAGAAACACACTGTCAACTTGACTCTGCACCTTTCTCCCCTAAGGCATTTAAGGCTTATTTTAAGAATCTGCCTTCCAACACAAGCGCTAAACAAGGTGTCGCACTCCTTGTAAAAAAAGAATATACCTCACAAATAAATCCATATTAACTCCAACATATCTTGCTCTGCCATAGAAATTATGCTACCGATAAAAATCTGTATTTTATCATTGTATATTTCACCACACCAATCATTTTACAAATACGACCTCGAATCTGTTTTAAATGAAGTAAGCAACCCCTTATCTTAGCAGGAGACGTGAATTCCTATAATACCCTCTGGGGTTCGCCTGTTACAAACACAAGATGTAAAATTATTGAAAGTTTCATTTCAGATTCCGACCTCTCTATCTTAAACGATGGTTCACCAACCCATCTATCCACCCATAACACATTCACCCATGTCGACATAACCTGCTCTTCTCCCGAACTTCTTCCCAAACCACACTGGAAAACCCTTGACCTCCACAATAGCCACCACTTCCCAATAATCACAACTATAAATCTGAACCAATATACTTATCGTATCCTTCCCCTCCCTAAACTTAAACTCGATTCAGCTCACTGGTCAGCATTTCAATCTGAATTAAGCAAATTTCTAACCGGGAAGCAACCAACCAACAATACTAACAAAGAAGCGGCAATTACCCAAAAAGCAATCAGGTCTGCTGCGAACGTAACTATCCCTCGGACATGCCCAAAACATCGCAAAAAATAACCCCGTGATGGAACTCTGAGCTATCTAAACTCCGGAAAGCAAAAATGGCAGCCTGGAAAACTTTTAAAAAGATCTACGAACCAAGATAACTTAATATCCTTCAAAAAGCTAACTTCAAATTTCGAAGACAATTCAAAATCGTAAAAGCAAAAGGTTTTGAGGATCTTACCTCTAAAATCAATCCCGAAACTCCACCAGGGAAAATCTGGAACAGTATTCGTGCCTTAAACGGCACTTGCACTCCACTAACGATCAACTACATTATCACACTTTCTGGCCCACTCTCTGAACCTACTCTAATTGGTAATTACATTGCTCATTGCTGGTCTAACTACTCGAAGGACTGCAATTTTACAGAGGAATTTCAAAATCTCAAATACGAGGCGATTACTCATTCCACCGTCTATCTGCAGGTAATTCCTATGCTCAACTTATCGAACGTGATATCTCCCTTGTCGAACTTCCAGCTTGTATTTGTAAACTAAAAGGTAAATCTCCCAGTAGGGACAGAATATCGGACCAAATGATAAGAAATTTACCAGTTGAGGCGACCCATAGACTTCTCAAGCTGTATAACAACATTCTTAACTCTGCCGTCATCCCACAAAGCTAGAAAAAGCCTCAATAATTCGTATTCCCAAACCCAAAAAGGATAAACTAACACCAGATAGCTGTAATGCAAAAACTCGCGAAAAATAATTGCAAAACGAATACTGTGGTATGCAGTGTCGAAACAACCCAAATCAAATAGCATTTAATTCTAACCGGGGGTGCACAAACGCCCTCCTTTATATCGATGACTATATCTCTAGAACACTGAGCTCCAAAAACCATGTCTCAATACTTACCATAGACTTCGAAAAAGCGTTTGCCAGAATAGGCATCCATATTGTTCTAAACAAACTTAAAGATTGGGGTATTGGCTCTAAAATCTTCAATTATGTGAAAGCAATCCTTAGCAATAGACAATTTTGTGTTAAATCTAACAATTGCTATTCCCCTACATAACGGAATCCCTCAAGGATCTCCATTATCATATGCGACATTTTATCCAAACACAAATCAATAAAATACTGCCCTTACGTAGATGACGTGTACATACTATCGAAAAGTCAGAACATAAACGATATTAAAACAAACCTGACAAACGCTCTCAATGACATTCTAATATAGACCGTTTCTTCCGGAGCCAATCTTTCGTTGCCAAAGTGTAAACTCCTTCATGTTTGTCGCAAACACTCTTGTACACCTCTCCCGATTCAAATTAACAATGTAGAAATTGAAAATGTACAAAATTAAAAAATTCTTGGATTGTTGTTCAATAGTAAATACATTTGGCGAAATCATTGCTTAGATCTTAAGATATCCCTAGCTGCAAGTTGTAATATTATTAATTATTTATCTAGTAGGAAATGTGGCGTACACGTCAACACACTTTGCAATATAACAAAACAAATCATCTTAAGCAAAATCGACTACGGCATCTTTATATATGGCAACTCTCCAAAATCAACCCTCCAAATTATAAAACCAACATATCATCAGGCAGTAAGGTGCAGTGATGTTTCCCACATCCCCCATCAAAAACATTTTGGCAGAAGCTGGCCTCCCTACCATCGAACAAAGAGATGAAATGATATCAAAACTTTACGACAAGCTTGCTTTCACAAGAAACTCAGTAATCGACAATGTGATAAATCTTACGCTAGAACGAAAACGGATAAACAGGATCCCCTCTGCTCTATTTCATATTCTTCAAGCCAGTAAAGTAATCGAACTCCCAACATTGAACAAAATCAAACCCATAGCCTTTCAACCACCCTGGCTCATAGATTCAGACTCTTTCATTATGGATCTATCAAGTTATGGAAAAAAAATTTGCTATATCGTCAACTCTTCACAAGCATTTCCGTCGAACACAAAGCTAACGACAGGAACCTCATTTTTACAGATGGATCAAAAACCACCGACACTACATCGTTCGCAATTACTCTCGAGGACGGCACTATTTTAAGACTAAGAATTCTTCCACAATCTGCATCCATATTTACAGCAGAAGCAGTAGCTATCCTAATCGCCCTCCAATAGGCAATAAATACGAGAAATTAATACATAATCTGTACTGATAGTCTCTACAATTAGAGATATTAGAAATACAAATAAAAACACCACTCATCAGTAATATTCGCCACCTGTTAATTATATCACATCTTCGTACAAATCTTATGTGGACTCCTGGCCACGCTGGAATTCGTGGAAACGAACTGGCAGATGAAGCTGCCGACTTCGCGAACAATGCACCAGTTTACCTGTGCAACATATACACCGAAACCGACCTCATCAAGCCATTGAGAACCAACTCCTAATCTCTGAACAATCCGAATGGAGTGATTACGAACACCATTATGTGAAAACCAACCCCATAAAGTCACAACCCATATATCCTACATATATAAAAAAATCCAAAATTAAGAACTTTATTCGACTCCGGCTTGGTCACACTTCCGCCACTCACCTCCACATCCTCAAGGGGGGAATATCCTCCGACCTGCCCTAATTGTCACAATTGTTACCCTTCAACATCTCCTTCACGACTGCAGCCGGCTAAGACCAATCATTAACAAAATACTAAAAGGAGAAGATATAATAGAAATACTAAAAAAAAAAAACAAATAAACTCAACTTAGATAAAATTAACGAAATATTATTAAAAACAGGAATTATTGTATAAATTTGTAAATAAAAATGCATAACTAGAATTAAGTATAATAGAGTGGTAGGCCTTTGCAGAAAGAATCTCATTAAACTATTATTAGCTTGTAATTTATTGCATGTTTAATTATTATTAATAATAATAATAATAATAATAACGCAAGATCAAAATATTTAGAAGGGAAACCAATTTTAAATGTTATATAAGGCAAAGCATTGACGTCTGTACCCTTTTTAACTAGCTTATAACTTTATATCACCTTCCGCGCATTTAATTTTCGCAGGAACATACTTTTTTATTGATTCTTTACTTGTTGTGAAGCCTTGATTTTTGATATACGAGTATGTAACCATCTATGTATGGTATAATCATATGGATTTATGACAGCAATATCAGCATTTATATCGTCAGTGCAGTCCGTACCATACACACGAATTAGATTTGTTTTTTCTATTCTGCGGTGCATAGCACGGCCAGCAACAAAAATACCATCGCCAGCAATAGCATCATTTCCATCCTCCAACTGCTTCCCAGCGGATAACTCTGTTAATTCCACCTATAACTGTGTTATCATTATCGGGAATAGAACTAGATGTATGTGGCGTATATTTATTTCGCTTCCTTTTTGTCATCTATTCGTACTTCGATATTCTAGCAGCAGCAGCGGTAGCATCGACATCATCACCAACATCGCCAGTCTGGTCGCGCATATCGGTGTTATCAATAGATATTGTCGCGCATTGATTTTGAAGAATGTCTTTATATTTTTCTAAGTCTATATTACTTTTGATGTTTTGATATATCTACTTTTTTGCATAGCACATCAACAACAGGCAAAAGTTCATTGACTTTAATAGAGAGCAAGCACATAATAGGCAAATTAACACAATCATAACATTGATATGATACGTTCGAATTTGATTTCAAAATGCAATTTATTACTTAATCGGATAGATTTAAACAAAGTCTATGAATTGATTTTCCGCAGTATAAACTACACTTAATAGCATTTCAAGCAAGAAAACCACGACCGCACTGAGAGAAGGTTCGATTGTATATTGGCTGCCGATTTTCTACCAATAACTCGTCTATCTATTGGATAGAATCAAGCAACCGTATAAACGGACAATTTTCACTTGATAGAAAATTTGCAATTGTCAGCTCATTGGTTGCAATTGGAATTTTGATTTTAGATTTTTAGATTAGATTTATATTTATTAAAATTCAATATTTACAAAGTTTACCCTTTTTTGGTTTTTACAAATCTTATATGACATGGCAAAAGCCGTCTGCCAGATTGACTAATTGATTTACTAAGATAACAAGATAATGATAATATTTTACAGGGCATATAAATATTATTTTAGTTCTACATATTAATTTGTGAAGTGTGCATCAAGTTTAAAAGTCTTCTCTTAAAATTGATTTGTTTTCTAAATCGGAGTGCAGCTTTGACGAATTTATGAAGAGCTGTCCAGGATTCTCCATTCAAAAGGCTAAGAACTTCTTCGGTTGAGAAAATAGCTTTACCCAGGTACAGTTTTCTAAGCTCGATAAGTATTGGGCAAACACATACAAAATGCAAAGTATCTTCTCTGGTGTTCATATTGCAAAGGCTGCATTCTATAGGTAGATCTGGGCGATGAGGTATGTAGTTGAGATGTAGTAATTCCCCACGTATTTTGAAGATGGTAGATATCTTATCCACCCCAGCATTATTTTCAAAGTAGTTTTTCGTTCCCAGATCGTATTCTAGTTGGAAGTAATAAGTTCTATACACAGAGGATCGTGCATTTTCGATAAATGACTCGCGCAGCTTTTCATCGAGAACTTTAAGAATGTTATATAAATCCGTTTTCATCTGATTGGAGCTTATAGTCTCTAGCTGCAAAGGACACTCAGTTCTTTCCGCTAGCTCTGTCCACTTTTCAAAAAAGGAAGTTTTCATGTCCAGGGCAACCTTTGCTACAATTTTGGGTAGTCGTATTTCATTCATTTTAAATACTTTAAGTACATAGTCGAAGTGAAGCTTCAATGTTGCAACATACATTGTAGGTAAATCTGTTTCTATGTGTAGCATATAATTGGGCGTGGTCATCGGAAGGTGCAGTATTCTTTTTAGGAAAAATTGTAATAATTGTTCTACGGTATCGTTTTGTGCAATTCCCCATACTTGGGATGCATAAAGCATGACTGCTCTTGATGTTGCTTCAAAGATATAGTATTTAGCTGAAAGACTTAGAGTTTTATTTTGCATACATTCTCGCCAGGTTGCGTTAATCGCGGTTTTCGCCTTTTTAAGTTTTTCTTCAAAATGCAGTTTCATGTTGTTTTGGGGTGTCAATATAAGGCCTAGATACTTATAGCTGTCCACGATCTCCACTGGCTCTCTTTCGTACCTCCAAATATAATTTCCGCTGCGTTGTCTCTTTCCTCTACCGAAAATCATAATTTGAGATTTTAAACGGTTAACGGTTAGATTCCACAATTTGCAGTAATCTTCAAGTTTCGTTATCATCATTTGTAGCTTTATAGGTGTGTCCACTAAAAGGACAGTATCGTCTGCGTACATGAGAGTTTTTAAAATAATACTACGTATCTCGATTCCTCCATTTAAGGATGATACTATATCATTAATGTATAGTGCGAATAGCAGTGTACTTAAGGTGCATCCTTGCCGTAGCCCAGTAGGTGTTGAAAAGCTTTCTGATAGTACTGCTCCGTCCCAGATACTAGCAGCACAATTTGCATATAATTTTTTTAACGTTTTCAGCATTTTTGTGGACACACCCAGTGTCGATAGTTTATTGAACAATAATTCCCTATCTACGCTGTCGAATGCCGCTTTAAAATCTACAAAGTAAGCATAAATGTTCTTTCCTTGTGAGCGGTAGATATCAACTATAGTACTAAGCGTAAAGATGTGGTCAACAGTTGAGTATCCTTCGCGGAAACCGGCCTGGCATTCGCTCAGTAACTCGTTTCTATCCAACCAATTAGTAAGTCGCTTAAAAAGACCATTGCACACGCTATCGAACATTTCTTTTTTTTGCAGTATGTCAAAACTTGAAGTGCACTTTAGCTTACAAGTACAATCCCGCCTGGTGTTTGACCTCGCTTATATATTCCTTCCAGTGGAATTACTTTTGTAGGGCTTGCCACGCAAACGTTAATTTTTTTGTATTTCACTTTTATATAAATGCTTATTTCTTACCCCTCTTTTCTTCTTTCTAATAGATCGTAGATCCACGTTGCTAGTTTCCGACTCACTAGACATTTTTTCTTTAAAAGCAGACAAACTTTTCCAAATTACTGTTAAAAATGTTATTCACACAGCTGTTAAGGAACTAACACAACTGAACGACTAACCATAAACCGGTTTTGTTTTTTGCTTACACGCGCTCAACACTTACGCAACTTAAGAGATAAAACCTATGTAAGTAAAACAAATTAGTTCTAAGAAGGAAATAAATCCAGGATTTCTTTCTTTCTTAAGACTTATGCTTTATAAAATCAAGTATATCTCGATAGTGAAAATGGTTTTTGTGTCATTCTTAGGCCTTACAGATGCGTCTACTCTTACAGAAGACATTGGCATCAAAAAGTCATTTTTGGAAATTTTGTCGTTTATTCCCTTCTTTAAATTGGTGGTTCAAATAAGATTCCTCCAAAAATCTTTCGAACAGTGTTAAGCAATGAAATGCCTCTATAGTTTTCCACCATATTACGATCTCCTTTTTTGAAAATTGGGAGTATAACCGCTGAATCAAAACATGAAGGAGAAAAATCATTCGTATAAAGGTCGTTGAACACTTCAAGTAAACAGCAGGCGAATTCCTCGGTGCAGTACTTGTAGAATTCATGTGGAAAGCAGTATAAATATACCAGCAGCTGACCTCAAAAAACATTTCCAATCCCTTTTGGACGTAGAACGCACAGCGTTGCCCTTCCAATACTGCCCAAATCATGTAGAAGATCAGATCATGGAGCAATCTTTCTCACTAGAAGATCTAAAAGCAGTATTAGTAGAGTTGAAGGAAACTAAAGCACCAGGAGAAGATTTCATTCCACATGAATTCTACAAGTACTGTACCGAGGAATTCGCCTGCTGTTTACTTCAAGTGTTCAACGACCTTTATACGAATGATTTTTCTCCTTCATGTTTTGATTCACCGGTTATACTCCTAATTTTCAAAAAAGGTGATCGTAATATGGTGGAAAACTATAGAGGAATTTCATTGCTTAACACTGTTCGAAAGATTTTTTGAGGACTCTTATTAAAGCGACTTACTAATTGGTTGGATAGAAACGAGTTACTGAGCGAATGCCAGGCCGGTTTCCGCGAAGGATACTCAACTGTTGACCACATCTTTACGCTTAGTACTATAGTTGATATCTACCGCTCACAAGGAAAGAACATTTATGCTTACTTTGTAGATTTTAAAGCGGCATTCGACAGCGTAGATAGGGAATTATTGTTCTATAAACTATCGACACTGGGTGTGTCCACAAAAATGCTGAAAACGTTAAAAAAATTATATGCAAATTGTGCTGCTAGTATCTGGGACGGAGCAGTACTATCAGAAAGCTTTTCAACACCTACTGGGCTACGGCAAGGATGCACCTTAAGTACACTGCTATTCGCACTATACATTAATGATATAGTATCATCCTTAAATGGAGGAATCGAGATACGTAGTATTATTTTAAAAACTCTCATGTACGCAGACGATATTGTCCTTTTAGTGGACACACCTATAAAGCTACAAATGATGATAACGAAACTTGAAGATTACTGCAAATTGTGGAATCTAACCGTTAACCGTTTAAAATCTCAAATTATGATTTTCGGTAGAGGAAAGAGACAACGCAGCGGAAATTATATTTGGAGGTACGAAAGAGAGCCAGTGGAGATCGTGGACAGCTATAAGTATCTAGGCCTTATATTGACACCCCAAAACAACATGAAACTGCATTTTGAAGAAAAACTTAAAAAGGCGAAAACCGCGAATAACGCAACCTGGCGAGAATGTATGCAAAATAAAAATCTAAGTCTTTCAGCTAAATACTATATCTTTGAAGCAACATCAAGAGCAGTCATGCTTTATGCATCCCAAGTATGGGGAATTGCACAAAACGATACCGTAGAACAATTATTACAATTTTTCCTAAAAAGAATACTGCACCTTCCGATGACCACGCCCAATTATATGCTACACATAGAAACAGATTTACCTACAATGTATGTTGCAACATTGAAGCTTCACTTCGACTATGTACTTAAAGTATTTAAAATGAATGAAATACGACTACCCAAAATTGTAGCAAAGGTTGCCCTGGACATGAAAACTTCCTTTTTTGAAAAGTGGACAGAGCTAGCGGAAAGAACTGAGTGTCCTTTGCAGCTAGAGACTATAAGCTCCAATCAGATGAAAACGGATTTATATAACATTCTTAAAGTTCTCGATGAAAAGCTGCGCGAGTCATTTATCGAAAATGCACGATCCTCTGTGTATAGAACTTATTACTTCCAACTAGAATACGATCTGGGAACGAAAAACTACTTTGAAAATAATGCTGGGGTGGATAAGATATCTACCATCTTCAAAATACGTGGGGAATTACTACATCTCAACTACATACCTCATCGCCCAGATCTACCTATAGAATGCAGCCTTTGCAATATGAACACCAGAGAAGATACTTTGCATTTTGTATGTGTTTGCCCAATACTTATCGAGCTTAGAAAACTGTACCTGGGTAAAGCTATTTTCTCAACCGAAGAAGTTCTTAGCCTTTTGAATGGAGAATCCTGGACAGCTCTTCATAAATTCGTCAAAGCTGCACTCCGATTTAGAAAACAAATCAATTTTAAGAGAAGACTTTTAAACTTGATGCACACTTCACAAATTAATATGTAGAACTAAAATAATATTTATATGCCCTGTAAAATATTATCATTATCTTGTTATCTTAGTAAATCAATTAGTCAATCTGGCAGACGGCTTTTGCCATGTCATATAAGATTTGTAAAAACCAAAAAAGGGTAAACTTTGTAAATATTGAATTTTAATAAATATAAATCTAATCTAAAAATCTAAAATCAAAATTCCAATTGCAACCAATGAGCTGACAATTGCAAATTTTCTATCAAGTGAAAATTGTCCGTTTATACGGTTGCTTGATTCTATCCAATAGATAGACGAGTTATTGGTAGAAAATCGGCAGCCAATATACAATCGAACCTTCTCTCAGTGCGGTCGTGGTTTTCTTGCTTGAAATGCTATTAAGTGTAGTTTATACTGCGGAAAATCAATTCATAGACTTTGTTTAAATCTATCCGATTAAGTAATAAATTGCATTTTGAAATCAAATTCGAACGTATCATATCAATGTTATGATTGTGTTAATTTGCCTATTATGTGCTTGCTCTCTATTAAAGTCAATGAACTTTTGCCTGTTGTTGATGTGCTATGCAAAAAAGTAGATATATTAAAACATCAAAAGTAATATAGACTTAGAAAAATATAAAGACATTCTTCAAAATCAATGCGCGACAATATCTATTGATAACACCGATATGCGCGACCAGACTGGCGATGTTGGTGATGATGTCGATGCTACTGCTGCTGCTGCTAGAATATCGAAGTACGAATAGATGACAAAACGGAAGCGAAATAAATATACGCCACATACATCTAGTTCTATTCCCGATAATGATAACACAGTTATAGGTGGAATTAACAGAGTTATCCGCTGGGAAGCAGGTGGAGGATGGAAATGATGCTATTGCTGGCGATGGTATTTTTGTTGCTGGCCGTGCTATGCACCGCAGAATAGAAAAAACAAATCTAATTCGTGTGTATGGTACGGACTGCACTGACGATATAAATGCTGATATTGCTGTCATAAATCCATATGATTATACCATACATAGATGGTTACATACTCGTATATCAAAAATCAAGGCTTCACAACAAGTAAAGAATCAATAAAAAAGTATGTTCCTGCGAAAATTAAATGCGCGGAAGGTGATATAAAGTTATAAGCTAGTTAAAAAGGGTACAGACGTCAATGCTTTGCCTTATATAACATTTAAAATTGGTTTCCCTTCTAAATATTTTGATCTTGCGTTATTATTATTATTATTATTATTAATAATAATTAAACATGCAATAAATTGCAAGCTAATAATAGTTTAATGAGCTTCTTTCTACAAAGGCCTACCACTCTATTATACTTAATTCTAGTTATGCATTTTTATTTACAAATTTATACAATAATTCCTGTTTTTAATAATATTTCGTTAATTTTATCTAAGTTGAGTTTATTTTTTTTTTTTTTTTTAGTATTTCTATTATATCTTCTCCTTTTATTATTTTGTTAATGATTGGTCTTAGCCGGCTGCAGTCGTGAAGGAGATGTTGAAGGGTAACAATTGTCGGAGGGCATGTCGGAGGATATTCCCCCCTTGATGATGTGGTGGAGAGTGGCGGAAGTGTGACCAAGCCGGAGTCGAATAAAGTTCTTAATTTTGGATTTTTTTATATTTGTAGGATATATGGGTTGTGACTTTATGGGGTTGGTTTTCACATAATGGTGTTCGTAATCACTCCATTCGGATTGTTCAGAGATTAGGAGTTGGTTCTCAATGGCTTGATGAGGTCGGTTTCGGTGTATATGTTATACAGGTAAACTGGTGCATTGTTCGCGAAGTCGGCAGCTTCATCTGCCAGTTCGTTTCCACGAATGCCAGCGTGGCCAGGAGTCCACATAAGATTTGTACGAAGATGTGATATAATTAACAGGTGGCGAATATTACTGATGAGTGGTGTTGTTATTGGTGTTTCTAATATCTCTAATTGTAGAGAGACTATCAGTACAGATTATGTATTTATTTCTCGTATTTATTGCCTATTGGAGGGCGATTAGGATAGCTACTGCTTCTGCTGTAAATATGGATGCAGATTGTGGAAGAATTCTTAGTCTTAAAATAGTGGCGTCCTCGAGAGTAATTGCGAACGATGTAGTGTCGGTGGTTTTTGATCCATCTGTAAAAATGAGGTTCCAGTCGGTAGCCTTGTGTTCGACGGAAATGCTTATGAAGAGTTGACGATATAGCAAATTTTTTTTCCATAACTTGATAGATCCATAGTGAAAGAGTCTGAATCTATGAGCCAGGGTGGTTGAAAGGCTATGGGTTTGATTTTGTTCAATGTTGGGAGTTCGATTACTTTACTGGCTTGAAGAATATTAAATAGAGCAGAGGGGGTCCTGTTTATCCGTTTTCGTTCTAGCGTAAGATTTATCACATTGTCGATTACTGAGTTCCTTGTGAAAGCAAGCTTGGCGTAAAGTTTTGATATCACTTCATCTCTTCTTTGTTCGATGGTAGGGAGGCCAGCTTCTGCCAAAATGTTTTTGATGGGGGATGTGGGAAAGGCACCAACACTGCACCTTACTGCCTGTTGGTTTTATAATTTGGAGGGTTGATTTTGGAGAGTTGCCATATATAAAGATGCCGTAGTCGATTTGGCTTAAGATGATTTGTTTTGTTATATTGCAAAGTGTGTTGACGTGTACGCCACTTTTCCTACTAGATAAATAATTAATAATATTACAACTTGCAGCTAGGGATATCTTAAGATCTAAGCAATGATTTCGCCAAATGTATTTACTATTGAACAACAATCCAAGAATTTTTTTGTACATTTTCAATTTCTACATTGTTAATTTGAATCGGGAGAGGTGTACAAGAGTGTTTGCGACAAACATGAAGGAGCTTACACTTTGGCAACGAAAGATTGGCTCCGGAAGAAACGGTCTATATTAGAATGTCATTGAGAGCGTTTGTCAGGTTTGTTTTAATATCGTTTATGTTCTGACTTTTCGATAGTATGTACACGTCATCTACGTAAGGGCAGTATTTTATTGATTTGTTTTTGGATAAGATGTCGCATATGTATTGGAATACTATATAAAAGAATACGACAGATAATGGAGATCCTTGAGGGATTCCGTTATGAAGTCGATATGTAGGGGAATACCAATTGTTAGATTTAACGCAAAATTGTCTATGGCTAAGGAATGCTTTCACATAATTGAAGATTTTGGAGCCAATACCCCAATCTTTAAGTTTGTTTAGAACAATATGGATGCCTATTCTGGCAAACGCTTTTTCGAAGTCTATGGTAAGTATTGAGACATGGTTTTTGGAGCTCAGTGTTCTAGAGATATAGTCATCGATATAAAGGAGGGCCTTTGTGCACCCTCGGTTAGACTTAAATGCTATTTGATTTGGGTTGTTTCGACACTGCATACCACAGTATTCGTTTTGCAATTATTTTTCGCGAGTTTTTGCATTACAGCTATCTGGTGTTAGTTTATCCTTTTTGGGTTTGGGAATACGAATTATTGAGGCTTTTTCTAGCTTTGTGGGATGACGGCAGAGTTAAGAATGTTGTTATACAGCTTGAGAAGTCTATGGGTCGCCTCAACTGGTAAATTTCTTATCATTTGGTCCCATATTCTGTCCCTACTGGGAGATTAACCTTTTAGTTTACAAATACATGCTGGAAGTTCGACAAGGGAGATATCACGTTCGATAAGTTGAGCATAGGAATTACCTGCAGATAGACGGTGGAATGAGTAATCGCCTCGTATTTGAGATTTTGAAATTCCTCTGTAAAATTGCAGTCCTTCGAGTAGTTAGACCAGCAATGAGCAATGTAATTACCAATTAGAGTAGGTTCAGAGAGTGGGCCAGAAAGTGTGATAATGTAGTTGATCGTTAGTGGAGTGCAAGTGCCGTTTAAGGCACGAATACTGTTCCAGATTTTCCCTGGTGGAGTTTCGGGATTGATTTTAGAGGTAAGATCCTCAAAACTTTTTGCTTTTACGATTTTGAATTGTCTTCGAAATTTGAAGTTAGCTTTTTGAAGGATATTAAGTTATCTTGGTTCGTAGATCTTTTAAAAGTTTTCCAGGCTGCCATTTTTGCTTTCCGGAGTTTAGATAGCTCAGAGTTCCACCACGGGGTTATTTTTTGCGATGTTTTGGGCATGTCCGAGGGATAGTTACGTTCGCAGCAGACCTGATTGCTTTTTGGGCTTCTTTGTTAGTATTGTTGGTTGGTTGCTTCCCGGTTAGAAATTTGCTGAATTCAGATTGAAATGCTGACCAGTGAGCTGAATCGAGTTTAAGTTTAGGGAGGGGAAGGATACGATAAGTATATTGGTTCAGATTTATAGTTGTGATTATTGGGAAGTGTTCGCTATTGTGGAGGTCAAGGGTTTTCTAGTGTGGAAGAAGTTCGGGAGAAGAGCAGGTTATGTCGACATGGGTGAATGTGTTATGGGTGGATAGATGGGTTGGTGAACCATCGTTTAAGATAGAGAGGTCGGAATCTGAAATGAAACTTTCAATAATTTTACATCTTGTGTTTGAAACAGGCGAACCCCAGAGGATATTATAGGAATTCACGTCTCCAGCTAAGATAACGGGTGGCTTACTTCATTTAAAACAGATTCGAGGTCGTATTTGGAAAATGATTGGTGTGGTGAAATATACAATGATAAAATACACAGATTTTTATCGGTAGCATAATTTCTATGGCAGAGCAAGATATGTTGGAGTTAATATGGATTTCTTTGTGAGGTATATTGTTTTTTTACAAGGAGTGCGACACCTTGTTTAGCGCTTGTCTTGCAAGGCAGATTCTTAAAATAAGCCTTAAATGCCTTAGGGGAGAAAGGTGCAGTCAAGTTGACAGTGTGTTTCTTGGAGGCTTATTACCGCTGGGTCTTTTTCCTTAATCAAGATGTTAAGCTCGTCGTAATTATTAACGTAACCTTTGAGGTTCCACTGGAGAACCTTAAGTTGGGCTTTATATTGGGATTGAAAGAGCTTCGGCACAGTATGTAAATGAACATATTTTGTGAAGTCCATTAGATGAGAGTTTTGGGGTTGGACGTTTTGGTTTTGACCTTGCGTTGAATCTATTGAATTGACCGAAAAATGTTTTGGTAAGGCTTTTTACTCACTTTCCAAAAAACGATCAACAGAAAACAAACATACAAATGAAGATAGTCTCAACCCAAGCAACTCTAGAAACTTA
>OU343160.1:217381276-217383776 GCA_910595825.1 Philhelius pedissequus | reverse complement strand
TCACAAATCCTACTTCCCACGGCAATTGTCAATGTCATAACAACACATGGCCAAACCTTTCTTCTCCGTGCTTTGATTGACCAGGGGTCAACTGGTGCTCTTATTAGTGAAAGGGCAGCACAATCTTTGAAACTCGAGCGACTACCAATTATTTCATCCATCCAGCTTGCAAATGGTCAGCGAACTTCTGGGAAATCCGTGACAAACTTCATGATTCAATCCCGCATAGACGATCAATGCACATCTTGCGTTTTTGCTTCGATAGTAAACAGTGTCACGCAAAATTTACCATCAACAAGTGTCAAACGTCATGATTGGCCGTATATTAGTGGATTAGAGTTGGCAGATCCAGAATTTTATAATTCTGCATCTATAGATCTACTTTTAGGTGCTGACATTTTAGCAAAAGTTTTGATGGTCTGCGTAAAGGTGACTCAAACGGGCCTGTAGCCCAGCAAACTAAACTCGGATGGATCATCTCTGGCGAAGCTTTCGAACCCACTCCTGAGCCACCAACCATTACATGCTCACATGTTTCGCTTGAAGAGCTCGATTCTCTTGTAAAGAGATTTTCCACACTCGAAAGCATTCCTACGGAGCAACAATACACCACAGAAGAAAAATGGTGTGAAGAGTTCTTTAAGCGAACTCATAAACGTCAAGATAATGGCAAGTATTTGGTTCGTCTGCCTTTAAAAAGTTTATTTGATTCGAAAATGACTTTGGGTAGATCAAAACAAATGGCTTTAAATCGATTTTATTCAACTGAGCGGAAACTAAACAACAATCAACATTTACGACGACAATATGCTAAGTCCATGGAGGAATATTTTGACCTTAACCAAATTTGTCCCGTGGAAACAACAGAAAATCAACATCGTCAGTTCAACTCTAACAGCCTTCCTTCATATACATGTTGCGTGCTCCCTCATCATGCCGTTATTAAAACAGACAGCCTTACTACATAGTGCCGTGTCGTTTTTGATGCTTCGGCTACAACATCTAATGGAACATCACTCAACGATATATTATGCAATGGACCTGCGCTTCAAAATGATTTGGCAACAGTGTTGCTAAGCTGGCGTCTGCACAAATTCGTCATCACAGCAGATGTAAAGAAGATGTATCGCTGTATCGATATGAATGAAGAAGATTCCCAGTACCAACGTATACTTTGGCGCAAAGAGCACAACAACATTCAAGAATTTCGTCTTACCACCGTCACCTTTGGAACAGCTTCAGCTCCGTATACCGCCCTTCGTGTCATGCACCAATTGACTGATGATGAACGCGAACGATTCCCTCGCGCCTACCAAGTACTCAAAGAGCAGATGTATGTCGATGACATTTTCACTGGAGGAGATACTATAGACGAGGCTATGCAAGTTCGAAATCAAAGTTTGAACGCTCTACGAGCAGGAGGTTTTGATTTGCATAAGTGGGCTTCAAACACAACTGAACTACTTGCTGCTATCCCATTGCCACAACAAAGCAGTGCTACTGCTCTGGAATTGAACAGTGATGAAGTCATCAAAACACTTGGTATGAATTGGCAGCCTGGTCTCGATAAATTTCGCTATAAAATGAACTTCGAGCTTCATCGCGGTACGGTCACTAAACGAAATATTTTATCTACGATAGCTAAATTGTTTGACCCTTTAGGTTTCATCAATCCCATAATCGTTTCTGCGAAGATCTTTTTAAAAAGACTGTGGTCTTTGAATATCAGCTGGGACGAACCAATTTCAGGTGATCTTTTGGTTGACTGGAACCAAATTTTGGAGGATTTACCAAACCTCAACCAGATTCAAGTTCCGCGCTGGCTCCACTTTTCACCTCAGTCCATGAGAAAAGTGGAGATTCATGCCTTTTGCGATGGGTCATCCCAAGCGTATGTCTCTATCGTTTATTTACGCATACAAGATGACCAGAATACATTTCACGCCAATATAATCACAGCAAAAAGTAGGGTAACCCCGAAACCACCAATGAGCATTCCAAAAATTGAATTGTGTGCTGCCGTTTTAGGAATAAAACTTGTACAATGGGTAACCAAACACATAAAATTGCCCACAGCTGCAGTTTCAATTTTTTACTGGACCGATGCAACGATAATTCTGTCATGGATTCGTGGGGATGCTAATAGATGGCCTGTATTCGTAGCAAATCGAGTTGGAATTATTCATGCAGCATCAAACGTTAATCAATGGCATCACGTCGCAACTCATGAAAATCCAGCTGATCTCTCCTCTCGTGGCACAACAGCCATACAACTGATAAATTCCGATTTATATTGGCATGGACCTAAGTGGTTTAGTCTAGCCCAAGAATTTTGGCCAACTTCCAACTGGACATTTCTTGAAACCAAACAGATTGTTAATGCTCTTCTTGAACTGCCATCAGAATCGTTTCTACAAAACTATTCAAATTTTTCACACTTGCGTCGAATCGTGGCTTGGATGCTTCGCTTTTTGTACAATTGTCGCTGCAAAAAGAAACT
>OU343160.1:217361276-217363776 GCA_910595825.1 Philhelius pedissequus | reverse complement strand
CAACAAGTGTCAAACGTCATGATTGGCCGCATATTAGTGGATTAGAGTTGGCAGATCCAGAATTTTATAATTCTGCATCTATAGATCTACTTTTAGGTGCTGACATTTTAGCAAAAGTTTTGATGGTCTGCGTAAAGGTGACTCAAACGGGCCTGTAGCCCAGCAAACTAAACTCGAATGGATCATCTCTGGCGAAGCTTTCGAACCCACTCCTGAGCCACCAACCATTACATGCTCACATGTTTCGCTTGAAGAGCTCGATTCTCTTGCAAAGAGATTTTACACACTCGAAAGCATTCCTACGGAGCAACAATACACCACAGAAGAAAAATGGTGTGAAGAGTTCTTTAAGCGAACTCATAAACGTCAAGATAATGGCAAGTATTTGGTTCGTCTGCCTTTAAAAAGTTTATTTGATTCGAAAATGACTTTGGGTAGATCAAAACAAATGGCTTTAAATCGATTTTATTCAACTGAGCGGAAACTAAACAACAATCAACATTTACGACAACAATATGCTAAGTCCATGGAGGAATATTTTGACCTTAACCAAATTTGTCCCGTGGAAACAACAGAAAATCAACATCGTCAGTTCAACTCTAACAGCCTTCCTTCATATACATGCTGCGTGCTCCCTCATCATGCCGTTATTAAAACAGACAGCCTTACTACATATTGCCGTGTCGTTTTTGATGCTTCGGCTACAACATCTAATGGAACATCACTCAACGATATATTATGCAATGGACCTGCGCTTCAAAATGATTTGGCAGCAGTGTTGCTAAGCTGGCGTCTGCACAAATTCGTCATCACAGCAGATGTAAAGAAGATGTATCGCTGTATCGATATGAATGAAGAAGATTCCTAGTACCAACGTATACTTTGGCGCAAAGAGCACAACAACATTCAAGAATTTCGTCTTACCACCGTCACCTTTGGAACAGCTTCAGCTCCGTATACCGCCATTCGTGTCATGCACCAATTGACTGATGATGAACGCGAACGATTCCCTCGGGCCTACCAAGTACTCAAAGAGCAGATGTATGTCGATGACATTTTCACTGGAGGAGATACTATAGACGAGGCTATGCAAGTTCGAAATCAAAGTTTGAACGCTCTACGAGCAGGAGGTTTTGATTTGCATAAGTGGGCTTCAAACACAACTGAACTACTTGCTGCTATCCCATTGCCACAACAAAGCAGTGCTACTGCTCTGGAATTGAACAGTGATGAAGTCATCAAAACACTTGGTATGAATTGGCAGCCTGGTCTCGATAAATTTCGCTATAAAATGAACTTCGAGCTTCATCGCGGTACAGTCACTAAACGAAATATTTTATCTACGATAGCTAAATTGTTTGACCCTTTAGGTTTCATCAATCCCATAATCGTTTCTGCGAAGATCTTTTTAAAAAGACTGTGGTCTTTGAATATCAGCTGGGACGAACCAATTTCAGGTGATCTTTTGGTTGACCGGAACCAAATTTTGGAGGATTTACCAAACCTCAACCAGATTCAAGTTCCGCGCTGGCTCCACTTTTCACCTCAGTCCATGAGAAAAGTGGAGATTCATGCCTTTTGCGATGGGTCATCCCAAGCGTATGTCTCTATCGTTTATTTACGCATACAAGATGACCAGAATACATTTCACGCCAATATAATCACAGCAAAAAGTAGGGTAACCCCGAAACCACCAATGAGCATTCCAAAAATTGAATTGTGTGCTGCCGTTTTAGGAATAAAACTTGTACAATGGGTAACCAAACACATAAAATTGCCCACAGCTGCAGTTTCAATTTTTTACTGGACCGATGCAACGATAATTCTGTCATGGATTCGTGGGGATGCTAATAGATGGCCTGTATTCGTAGCAAATCGAGTTGGAATTATTCATGCAGCATCAAACGTTAATCAATGGCATCACGTCGCAACTCATGAAAATCCAGCTGATCTCTCCTCTCGTGGCACAACAGCCATACAACTGATAAATTCCGATTTATATTGGCATGTACCTAAGTGGTTTAGTCTAGCCCAAGAATTTTGGCCAACTTCCAACTGGACATTTCTTGACACCAAACAGATTGTTAATGCTCTTCTTGAACTGCCATCAGAATCGTTTCTACAAAACTATTCAAATTTTTCACACTTGCGTCGAATCGTGGCTTGGATGCTTCGCTTTTTGTACAATTGTCGCTGCAAAAAGAAACTAGACGAGGCGCATAAACGTAAAACAGGAACTCTCAAGGTTGAGGAGCTAGATCTTAGTCTCATAAGGTTGGTACGTATTGTTCAAACTGAATGTTTTCCCTCTGATTTACAGGCATTATCGAAAAAAGGATCCGTTTCAAACAGAAGTCAGTTGGTGGGGTTAGCGCCTTTCCTGGACAATGACAAAGTTCTAAGAGTAGGAGGACGCTTACAACGCTCTGCATTATCCTACAACGAAAAACATCCGATGATCCTTCCAAGAGATCATCATTTGACAAATCTTATCATACAA
>OU343160.1:217227476-217328576 GCA_910595825.1 Philhelius pedissequus | reverse complement strand
GTCTGTCAGTCTGTCAGTCTGTCAGTCTGTCAGTCTGTCAGTCTGTCAGTCTGTCAGTCTGTCAGTCTGTCAGTCTGTCAGTCTGTCAGTCTGTCAGTCTGTCAGTCTGTCAGTCTGTCAGTCTGTCAGTCTGTCAGTCTGTCAGTCTGTCAGTCTGTCAGTCTGTCAGTCTGTCAGTCTGTCAGTCTGTCAGTCTGTCAGTCTGTCAGTCTGTCAGTCTGTCAGTCTGTCAGTCTGTCAGTCTGTCAGTCTGTCAGTCTGTCAGTCTGTCAGTCTGTCAGTCTGTCAGTCTGTCAGTCTGTCAGTCTGTCAGTCTGTCAGTCTGTCAGTCTGTCAGTCTGTCAGTCTGTCAGTCTGTCAATCTGTCAGTCTGTCAGTCTGTCAGTCTGTCAGTCTGTCAGTCTGTCAGTCTGTCAGTCTGTCAGTCTGTCAGTCTGTCAGTCTGTCAGTCTGTCAGTCTGTCAGTCTGTCAGTCTGTCAGTCTGTCAGTCTGTCAGTCTGTCAGTCTGTCAGTCTGTCAGTCTGTCAGTCTGTCAGTCTGTCAGTCTGTCAGTCTGTCAGTCTGTCAGTCTGTCAGTCTGTCAGTCTGTCAGTTTGTCAGTCTGTCAGTCTGTCAGTCTGTCAGTCTGTCAGTCTGTCAGTCTGTCAGTCTGTCAGTCTGTCAGTCTGTCAGTCTGTTAGTCTGTCAGTCTGTCAGTCTGTCAGTCTGTCAGTCTGTCAGTCTGTCAACCCACGACTCTAATAACCTTAGCTTTCAAAAATTTAGCACACAACTTTGCATTCCTTTTCTTGGAAGCATCACTTAAAATAAAGTTCCTTTTAAATACAATAATGCCTACTTTGAAGTTAGTTGTTTTGCTTCTTGTATTGTATTTGTATTCGCATTGAACATGGGCCTTATCAAGTGCATTCTTAATGTGTGTATGCAGCATGTTGTCTTTTGAACTTTTCGGAATTATGTTCACTTCTTGCTTGAAAATCAGATCCATGCTCAATCATCTTCTGCCCAAACAACGCCTCATACGGGGACACTCCAATGGTCGAATGCACCAGGTACGCAACGCACATCCTATCGCTGGAATATGGTTATCCCAGTCTGTCTGATCTTGTTTTAAATAGGATTTTATGGCTGCAAGAATAGAACGGTTTCCTCCTTCGCTTGCATTAGCTTGCAGTTTATAAGATGCAGTTTTGACGTGTTGTATACCTAAGGATGTTAAAAAGTCTGTTAAAGTCGAGCTAGTAAATTGCTTTCCGTTGTCCGTCATTAAGGACTCAGGAACGCCAAATAAACAAAATATTTCCTCATGTAAGAATTGAATAGCAATCTCTGAAGTTGCTTTTCGCAGCGCATTAAGTTTAACAAATTTAGTTAATTGGTCTAGTGCCGCAATAATGTGGATGTCCACATATAGGTGTTGAAAAGGATAGTCAACAACGAAAGGTTTTCCCATTTGTTCTCGTAGTATTTGATTCGGTGGTTTTGAAGTCTTACAAGTTTCGCAACTGCCTACATACGTCTTAACTTGGGATGCCATATTTGGCCCAAAGAATTTTTGTTTGAGGCGGTAGAGAGTTTTCGCTATCCCCCCATGCGAAGCTTTAGCTGGATGATGGGCCAGAGAAATCAGCTGATTGGTTAGCACCGATGGAAGCCATAACTTCCACACTAAATCATCCTCCCTTTCAACATATGGCCTTTCAACGCCCATCACGGCAGCTAAACATTCTCTTTCTGTCACGCTATAATTCCTCTGTGCACCGTTTAATTTATGAGAATAATAATAGATGGGACGTTCTACACAATTTTCATCCATTTGGTACAAGACACATCCGATTCCTGAATCAGAAGCCCCACAAAGAATTATAAAGGCCTTTTGAAATCCGGGTAAACAAGAACTGGAGACATTGTTAGCTTATCTTTTATCAATTCAAACGCTTTTAAAGCCTCTCCACCAAACTCGAATTTCACACCCTTTTTAAGTATATCAGTTATCGGGGTAGCTGGTGTGGCATAATCGTGGAAAAATCTCCTATACCACCCTGACATACCTAAAAATATGCGAACTTGACGTGGTGAAGTCGGAACTGGGAAATCTCTAACTGCCGCAACTTTGTCTTTATCTGTCTTCAAACAACCGTTACTAACAACATATCCTAAACATTTGAGTTCCTCGTAGCAAAACTTTGATTTGTCTGCATTAATCGTTAGACCGGCTACATTTAACCTACTAGCAAGCTGCATTAAAATTTTAACATGTTGGTCAAAGTGCGGGAAATTACCAAAAGATCATCGACATAAGGATATAAATTTTTTTAAAGTTCAAAGGTCACCACCTTGTCCATGAGACGGCACATGCGTTGCACACCACCGCTGAGACCAGGAGGCATTACCACGAACTCTAATAGGGGTTAACCAGGAACCGTAAAGGCGGTTTTTTCCTTTGACGATTTTTCAAGAGGGATCTGCAAGAATGCGTCCTTGAGATCCACACTCGAAATAAAGACTGCATCTTCCACACGCGATAATAGACCCTCCACAGGATGAAGCGGATATGCATCGTTTTTTTACACGGCGTTCACCTTTCTGTAGTCCAGGCACAGCCGATTTCTACCGGGCTTGCGTACCAGAACTACTGGCGAGCTCCACGCACTATTGCTTTGCTGAAGGATGTCCATTTTCATCATACGATCCAGTTCATCATACATAAGATCCTGAATCGCAGGGTATGCGGGATGATGCCGCTGCTTTATGGGCTTGACATCCCCCGTGTCGATGATATGTTCCTCTAGCGTTGTTCGTCCCAAACCATGTACGGCAAACGACGGAAACATGCTAATGGCTGCTTTATGTCTCCTCGACTGATCTTCTGATAATTCGTGCGGTTCGAAACAATTGTGGGAAGAAGATTTGTCTACTCTGTCTACTGCAATTTCTGATATTTGTTGAGGTATTATCTGGGGTGCTAAGTTAAAAGCTATCCAAAAATTGATACCTAAGTATAAAGTTTGTTTTAACGATGGAACTAAATATATCTCAATATCCCTACTTAGGCCCTTATACGTGATAGAAGTAACAAATTTACCCTTGATGGCCTGCGGTTTTTACGTTCGAAAAGAATTTTTTGCATGAAATACCCCATCTTTGAAGAAGCTCCTGTCCGCTTTGTTCCAAACAGCTAATGCTGGCGCCACTATCAAGCAACCCCCAAATGTTTTCTCCGCAAAGGGTCACCTCAGCATATGGCCGAGGATCTTCGTTTGTTCAAAGAGTGGTTGCATCTACAGCGTTTTGACCCAACTTTTTTGATCTTACTTTTTCTCGAATTCTTAAGATACTTTTGGAAAGTGGCCGAGTCTTTGGTCCTAAAATTCTCGCAATAATTGCATGATATGCTATGAGGCGTTCATGTAACGATTTTCTAGGGGTAAATTCTAACTTTTCAGAATGCTTGGAAGTCTCTAAGTTTTTATAATTTATTTTGTTGTTTCTTTTTAATATTTGTATAGCCTGGTCTTTATTTGGCTGCAAAAAAATTCCATTTTTCGCTATATTTTGGATTTCGGTTACGCTTTTGATTTTACTTTCATTTATTGTTTGGAATCCCGATTTTTGTTGAGAGAGCAATATGTTTCGGGTGTCACATTACTCTTTTCGGAGGTTTCCCGGACACTTTGGATTCGGGCATTGTGGGGAGGTGGTATCTTCTTTTCCACATCGGTAAAAAAACAATGACCTTTGAGCAACAGGACATTCAAGGTTGCTGTGACCAACAGCCTTGCAGTTCCAGCAGGTATAAGAACTGGTATCTCTTTTCAACTGCAGAGCATCTACATTTTCATCAGGTGCCGATGGAAAGTTTTCACTGCGGTGGACTTCATTTATATATCTGCGGAACTGAGGGGCATGAACCGTTTTCGATTTATTCTTCTGCGTATCTTGTTCGTAGAGGTACTTTTCGATTTTTCTACATACGTAGACCATTATGTGTTTGATATGTCGAGAGTAATTCACCCATTCTTCTACGAACATTTTGCTTTATTAGGCTTATGAGTTCAAAGTCAGGTTTTGGTACGTGAAGCCTAGTGTTTAATTTCTGAAGATCCATAAAAAAATCGTCAATTTTTTCAGTTATGCCCTGACGCCTATCATACAGCCTTTTACACAATTCTGCCTTCATTTTCAATGATCGAAACTGATCAACGAGGGCTATACGTAATGTAAACCAATCAGCAGAAGGACGGGATTTCATATACAACCAAAACCAGGTTTCGGCGTAACCCTCTACGAACTGGCGAAAATGAGAAAAAATCAACTGCCAAGTTGCACCATAGCAATTCTTAAGTCGTTCTAACCTGAACAAAGAACTCATCGATGGTCATATCTGAGCTATTAAATTTGAGCCCCCACTTTTGAAAACTATGTATCTTTTTAACTCTAGCATTGGACCTATTAGGAGAAGGAGCATTTACTTGAGAAGTAGGAATTGCTCCGGAAGCTATTGTAGATGGATCACTAAGTCCCAAGTTCTGCAACCGTGATATGAAGTCCTCTGATGTGGTGTTAGCGAAATTAGGCGTTCGTTTGTTTGAACCTATAGTAGAGGGAAAATGGCATTGTTGGGGTTGTTGTTGAAGAGAGGAGGAAACCGAGACCGATTTAGGTTGAGATTCGTTACGCTAACGCAGCTCAAATTCGTTTGGAGACTGAGTAGCAGTAACAGGTCTTGAAGCTAATAGCTCTTGCCGAATAGCAGTTAGAAGGTCCTGTCTCAATGCAGTTGTACTCCTTTCCATTTCTTTTTGCATAACTTTCATGTCTTCTACCCTACCAACCAACGGTAGCGGTCACTATTCCTTGAATGTATTTGGAAAACTCTACTTCATCAATATCTAGACTTTGTTCATGGCTTTGTCTAGTCGTTGTTTGTTCTCGCCGTGGTTGCTTGCCAGCTTTTGGAATAGCGGCAGTTGAATTTCGGACAACGTTTGCCGTGACAGGATTATTTGCGGCAGCTCCAGCATTGGATCCCGTTGCACCACCCGATGCACTCGACACATTTGAAGCAACCTCTACATTTGGAGCATCATTTGCGTTTCGATTCCTACTATAATACGAGTAGGAACCTTTCCTGTGAGGTAGACCACGCCTTGACATCGTAGCGGTCAGGAAGAAAAATATCTAAAGAAAATTCCGAAAACAAAATGCTCAAAACACAATGTCCAAAAACAAAACGCGAAGCTCAAAATAATAAAAAATAATCAAAAAAATCTAAATCTCAAAACTGAAAACCAAGCGTATTACGAACAGGAAGAAAACACTTTAAAGCAAGCGAAAGAAGAAAAGGGATTTAAGATTAAGGTTTATAATCTATTAGTATTGTGTTATAATGAAGGAAAAATTCAACACTTTCTAAATTAACTGATATCTAAACATAAGAAAAAAAAATGAATGAAGATCTTTCGAAAAAAATTGGAAATTCAAACAAAAAACTGTCAATCAAATCTCGAACTAAAAGTATATATCAAAAGAAATGAAATACGAAAAAACTAATTGGAAAAAAATTATATAAAAAAAAAATATGTAAACGAACGGGAAAAAAATAAGGAAATCTATTCAGCTCGTGAATATCTTAACTCAAAAAAAAATATTTAAAAAAAAAACAAAAATGTGTTCAATAATCATAGTAGGTAGATGCGACTCTGCATCTACGAATGCACCCAAGATAAACGACGAACGAAGACGACTGTCATACTCACTCCCACAAGGAAACGACATCTTCTTTACCAGAAATTTTACCAAAAGGTAGACGTGAATGCGTTAGAAATTGTCAGTGCTTACATGGTTAAATATAGAACTAATGGCATTTAAGATTTAACAAAAATTTAAACTCGTTTCACTTTAACAGCGAAATAGACAGACCATCAGGCACGCTATCGGCCGAAAGTTAATATGAGATATGAAAAAGTGCACAATTTATCCCCCAGAATGTTTCTCTTTAAGAAACAATTATATGTTGGATAGACACAACGCGGTACTGACCAAAAGTTTTTCTAAATAAACCTTCTGCGGAAAATGAGAAAAAATAATATAATGTAAAAATATGTCTTTAGAAAGAGAAAGGTCCAAAGCATCAGACTAAATGAATATCTCATTCATTTACTGGACATCTTTTCCTTACTCAATCTGAGAAGAAATCTAAACGAAATCTTGGAGATCTATATTTATAGAAAAGAAATCAAAAGGATGTTATATATACATGCAGCAGCCTAATTGAGGGTATCACCCAATTACTGGTCACGTTCTCGTAATTCCTATCGACGACAGAAAAAAAAACTAAATTCGAAAAGGAAGAAATGAACAAATTATACCAAATGTAAACTGTTCACTCACGCAACCGCCAAAAACATAAAATAGGATACCTGTACAATTTTTAAATTGTTAAAAAAAGGACAAATCGTGCCAAACGTTGGGCGCCACCTGTAACGTACGCTCTAGGTGTTTTAGAGAAGGGCTGATCTTGAAAATTCTCAACCCATATAACCACCCACTCTTAACACTACCAGTAGGATCCAAAGCTTACAGGGACTCTGAAACTCCTGGCAGCAGAAGCGGATGGGTGTCCAGGTCCCAACTGCGCGGCATGCTAGCATGGCCGATGGTTAGCTCGTCGGATGGGGGGGATTCTTAAAATTGGAAGTCTGGACGGCCGTTACGTAAATTCATGCCGTATGAAATTTGTACAAACAAAATTCGCGAAGCTGATTGTCCCAAATAGAAGAATTCGTAGTTCCTGTGAGATGAGGAGAGCTTTGCTGATATTGCTCTCTGAGGAATATCCCACCCTATTGTCACACGATCTCACTCTATGAGTAAGACCATGCGACCAACCTGGTTACCAAGACCTCAACTATTTTTGGTAAGCCCCAAAAGAGTATGAAGACAAATAGTGTACCTATGCCTTCATCGTATTGCCTTCGTATGCATTGCACTCCGTTTCTGTCAGAGCCACATCCACCAAAAGAAATAACCTAAATCATATTCATTGTATCTAACTAAAGCTAGTTTCTAAAGAAATCATAATCGCAAAAAAAATCGCAATGATTTAAACAGAAGCCTAGATACAATAGTGTTGCATCTAAAATACTGGTTTGTCACCATTCGCAAGCTTGACACAGGGAAAAGTTTTAAATTAAAAAGATACTTAAATTTTCGAAATAGTAAAACAAATATTTTTATTCAAAAGCAAGAAAAATATTATATACTAACAAAAAATATATATACTAAACACTAAGTTAAAAAAAAATAATCAAAATTTTTCCGTCAAATCAAAAAAAAAAGAATTGTTATGATTTAATAAAATCCAAAATGCAGGAAAACAAAACGAAAAACTGTTGATAAAGAGAAATGAACAAAATTTAACAAATAATATGATAGAGAGAATTAATTCTTAAATTCTGCATCTCTCCTTCTCTCCCTTTTGTCTATTTATGTTGTAATTTTCTCTTTGTTTAATTAACTTTAACTCAATTACTTTTTTTCTTATTTTTCAAACCTAATAGCAATGTTATGTGCTATCTTATTTCTTCCCTATTTAAACCATTTTTTTTCATTTTAATATTTCAATTTCACAATTTGAAATTGATCATAATATTAGAATTTCAATAAGAATGCGTTTATGTTTTAATATGTAATATATGTATGTATGTATATTTCAAATAATATGTAATGTAATTATATTCGTTCGTTCAAATGTTAAATTTATAAAAAAATGACTTACCCCGTCAATAATAATTTTATTTAGTTTTATTTATTTGTCTGTAACTGCTATGTACTTTGTGTTTTAAATCCGTTTGTTGTTTAAGTGCGCAGATAAACAATTCCTTCAGATGGTGTGCACAGCATCGCCGGATTTGCAGTGTTTGCTATTTTGTTGTTGTTTTTTTTTCGTGTATGGTGTATTGTTGAGCTAAACTAGATTTAGAAAAAAAGAAAGAAAATTTGAACGAACTGAATTTACAGTGAATTTAAATTCAAATTTTGAGTTGTGTTCATTTATAAAAATAATGAAATATTTTAAGATTTTACAGAATTTATAGCTATTCTTATATTATTTTACTTTTTTTTTTGCTTTTTTTCTTACTTTAATTATATGCATTGTACTTAGCGTTTTTTCGAATGGTTTAAGGGAGATTTGATGGTGTATTTTATTTTAAATTATGTGGTTTGTTGAGTTTGTGGTGGCCATATTAGCAACAGAGGTGTGATCAGGTGGATTCGATGATTTGTAGGTGGAGAATGAGTCCCGTAACCGAGGTTCTTTTATAGGATTCTTATCGTAATCGTAAATTTATAGATTTGATCCTCTGATTGTAGATGATGTGAGTGTTCGTATGATGATGTGGATAATATGTGGACTGGGTTCTTCGTTTTTTTGCAGTTTACTGATGGTTGGTATTTTGTGTGTTATGTTGATGCACAAAAAGCGTTGCACTAAGTAGGTAAGGTGCCAAGTGAGGGTGTTTAATTTTTGTTTTGAATTGAAAAAATATTGTACAAACAAAAATCTTTAAACAATTTTAATATTAATTTTTTTTATTTTAATGTACCCGCTTGAACTACGGCACGTCGTGTGATTGCTGGAAAAAAAACACCAGAAAGAAAGATTCTGCTTTCGTCTCAGGTATTTATACCCTTGGTCCCAAGCTCATAGATTCTCTTACCCATACACTCCGAGAACAATCATGGACGAAAATTCAACTTCCGATCTATGGTTTTTCTCTGTGGATTTTGACCACAAAAATCTGAAAATTACCTTAAAATTCAAATTCGAATTTTTCAAAAATACATGTGACAATTTCCAAATTTTCTAGTCAAAATCCACCGAATTTGCCAATAATTCTTCTATGTGATTGTGTGTTTTTACAATTTTTTGTAAACAACTCCGACGACCAGTGTCCTTGAAAATATTAAAATTCTAGTTTTCATGTTTTTGTTCAAACATACAGATTTATTGTTATCTGGTCGGTTATCACTTATCACGTCTCGTGGTTTGTTTCATTAGCAGGCCCGAATCTTATGGAGTCCCGATCACTACTATTCTTTTTTTTTTCTTTTTTTTTCAATAATCTATTATTTTTTTATTTATTCCCATAACATCAAAATACTTCTTTTTTCTCTCATCCTTCATTCTTATAAAATTTCCAGCTTTTGAATAGCAGCCATACGTACGTACCGATCGTTGGGATTTGGAAAACCACTAAGCCATATCAAGATTTTCACACAGCGACTGGAGCCACGGTGAATAAACATTTCAAAAAATTTATTCGTTCATTTTGACTGTGCAGTTTAATAACAAGAGGCGCGGAGACTTTATGTGGTTTAGAATTGCTATTTTTATGCGGAATACATAAAATGTAGGCAGAGTGAATGCCGCACAGAGTGTATGCACAGCACAAATTTTATGCACGATGCTTTTTAAGTCTTCATTGGAGGCTTAGGGTATTCCCGTTAGTAAGTGGTCACCTTTTCGTTTTTTCATTCATTTTCAAGTCTATTTAATCTTATATTGGTTTCAATCATTTCATTTGTAACCGCACTTTTAAGAATAGCTAAATCATTATGAAAGTTAATTGAAAGATTATCTACATTATTGTTTAAAACATATAGGCAAATTAATTGACTATCAAATGACAATTGCAATTTATTCATCATTTTAGCAAGGTCTTCATTAGTTGCCATTATGGAAAGATGCACTCAGATTAGATGCTTAGATATATAAAAACATTTAAACACTATTAGTGAAAATTTGGTTGATCAAATGAATAAACACTGAATTAAATGAAATAATAAAATAAATTGTCCCAAATATTAAATTAAAATTATTAATTTGCCGGGAGCTAGTAAAAACACGTGCACTACTTGTTTGACATTCTCTTTTCGTATTACATTTAAGAGACTCTTATCCCTAGAGATGATAAAAGAGCTGCACACAAACAGCATCAATAACATAAAACTACTAGATTATAAAAACAAAATAAATCTATCAAGCAATATTGGCCTTTCAACGTTAGTAATCTTACTTATCCTGTTACTTTCTTCAGGAAAAACATCAACCTATTGAAATTTACACATTACTTGAAACAAAACCAGTAATTTTGGAATCAAAACGACAAAAAAATAGAACCACCAATACAAAAAGAATCCAGCATTAACCAAATTCCGTTATTTTGAAAGGACAATCGAACGAGGACGTTCGACTTCTTAACGGCGGCGGAGTTAACGACACATAAATTAAAAATTCAGATTACAAGCGACAGACAGGTTCCCAGAGGTTAACAGCAGACAAATTCAAATTGCAGGTAATATACTGTTACCGATGCTGATGTTGGACTTTCCATGGAATATGATCAATCTGCTTCGTGGAAACCAGCAATTCAACAGTCGTTCCTGAATCATCATAATATTAGTATTTAAGGTTTAATTTTTAAGAACATTTTGTCAATTGTAATCTAACAGGCCGAAACGCTGCCCGATTGAAAAATTAAATAATTTTTTTAATAGAGTTGATAATATAAATTATTTACTTATAAACGGTGATTTTTTAAGAGCTTGGTTTTTGAAAATTCAAAAAAACACAGAAACTTGTAAAAAGTGAATGAAATTTTTATTTGGATCGATAAATCAATTTCTGCCATTTACTTTTTAAAAATAATTTCACTTAAATGTTGCCCGCGGCTACGCTTCAGGTGGTCCATTCTGAAGGTCCAATTTTGGCAAACTTTTTCACATATTTTGGCCGGAATCTCACCAATGACGCGTTCAATGTTGGCTTCTAAGGCAGCAATCGTGTTTGGCTTGTCCCCATAGACAATAGACTTAACATAGCCCCACAAAAAATAGTCTAACGGGGTCAAATCACATGATCTTGGTGGCCAATTGACTGCGCCAAAACGTGAGATCAACTGCTCACCAAATTCGCCTCTCAATTGATGCATGGTTTCGCGTGCAGTGTGGCATGTGGCACCGTCCTGTTGGAACCACATGTCGACCGAGTTCAATTCTTGCATTTTCGGCAAACAAAATCTGTTATCATCGAACGGTACCTTTCTCCATTGACCGTAACCCTGCGGCCTTCATCGTCCTTGAAGAAGTACGGCCCAATGATGCCGCCTGCCCATAAACCGCAACAAACAATGCATTTTTCGGGATGCATTGGTAGCTGCTGAATTGCCTCTGGCTGCTCTTCACTCCAAATACGGCAATTCTGCTTATTCACGTATCCATTTAGCCAAAAATGAGCCTCGTCGCTGAAACGGACGTAGCTTGCGAAACACATTTTTCACAGAGCACGAATTTTGATAATAAATTTCAATAATTTGCAAACGTTGTTCAGGCGTAAGTCTATTCATGATGAAATGGCAGACAATACTGAATCGAAATGTCAAATGTTCGTGGAATTTGTCATGTGTGATCTGTCAAAAATATAAACGTCAAAAACCAAGTAGCAAAAAAATCACCCGTTACAAATATATAATCACCCAAATCCCGCAGCAACGTGAGAACAGAACCAGACGAAATGTGATCTTAATTGATATAATGTAAAATATAAAAAAGTTCAACGTTTGGCCCCGCGCGCTGTGTATAGATAATAGCGACTCATCAGTTTTTTGACTTTGGCTTTTCCAAGCTACCTGATGTGTCGATAGACACCATTCACCCTTCAACCTCTTACAGAAATAGTCATACATTTCGTTATTTCAGTTTTAAGTGTTTTCTTTTTTTATATTTGTGAAGCAAATAAAACCAATTTGTATATTATCAATACGAATCAATGTCGTTTTTTCTTAAATAAAAATTCTTAAAAGAGTGCAAACGTTTTGGCGACCGTGACAGGACCAACTAAAAAAGTTTAGTGGCTTACAATTAACACAAAAATAAATAAAAGAAAAAAGAGGTCAATTACTGAATTATTCAATCAGCAAAATGAGGTAGGCACTGAAATATGCACCATCGCTAATCTGCGGTATATACATACACGGTGCAACAGACTAAATGCACTGTGGGAATCCTTCGATAATGGCGAGAGATATAAAAGATAATTATCCTGAAGAAATAGAACACGAATATTTCACCAAAGGATATTATGACGCGGTTAAGATGGATGAAGGTGTACAAATTCCGGCTGCTTGGAAAAATGTTCCTAGAATCAATAAATAAGTGTCTTCAAAGAACAGAAACCCTTATGGGCAATTGAGAGGAAATAACCGCTGCCTACAAACGACTTGGGGACGATGCAGTTGTCCCCGACATAGAGCTCTATTTCGAGCTTCTGGATCTTTCGGACTTGACCATCACCTGGTTGCCGAACAACAAAGTGGCCTCATGTGAAAATGTACAGACAACGGCAACCAAACTACCCAAAATCGAGATTCCGAATTTTGACAGGAGCTATCTCAATTGGCAACAGTTATTCGACCTATATTTAGCAAATGGTGCACAACCAATCCATTCCACCGGCACAGAAGCTGTATTTCCTGAAGACAAGTGTAACTGGCGATGCCCACAACTTGATCCAGCTTTTGCAACTGACAGTAATTATGAATTGGCATGGAACGCACTAGTGGACCGGTTCAACAATAAGAGACTTATTTTAACAGTCTAGTTAAACCATGACACTACAAAGGAAATTATACAAGCTATTAACAACCTTGAGTATGATACTAGTGGATGAGATCCACTGGTTGTACATCTACTGCAAAAAATGGACAAGGATACCCGAATGTATTTCGAAGAATCTCTGGAATCATCAAGAAGCAGCCCAACTCTAACGCAACTACTTGAATTTGGTTAATGAAGATTCCAAGCCCTAGAGGCAGTGAAGCCGGAAGAGAGCAAGAAAGTGGTAACCTCCGCTTATGAAAATTTGAGGAAGTTTTATGCCAATTTTGTAAATCTAATAATCATAAGATTTTTAACTGTAACAAATTTATTAGTCTTTCAGTAGAACAGCGTAATTAGAACGTGAGGAAGCTTCAACTATGCACCAATTGTTTGCAATGTCATTTATTTATTTATTTATTTATTTAATCCGTTAATTTACTAACGTTAGAACTTATAACTATTTAATTACAATTTTAATACATTTAATTTTACTTATAATATAAATACACAATATAATTACAATGATGTATTAAAAGTTTACTTTAAATTGTTTGCTTTTAAAATTGTCGTTTATACAAGTAATTAAATAATAATACTTATTGAAGACTGATAACAATTGATTTAAGGGACTATTCATACCATAATTTGTTCTGCTGAATATCGGACATAAGGACAACTGTCTTCTTATGCTAGTTAGACTCTAGCCAAAATTCAATTGACACAAAGCTGATGGAGAATTTATTGTTCCATTGATTAATTTAATAATGAAACAAAGCTGGAAACACTGTCTATTTTTCAACAGTGAAGGAAGCTTTATAAGCATGAGTCTATGATTATAACAAGGAAGTACCGATCTTTGTGACCACGGAAGAAGACGAAGGCAAAAACGCATGAACCTTCTCTGAATACATTCAAGTCTGTTTATATGAAATGTATAGTATGGGGCCCATACTACACAGCCGTGTTCGAGTACTGGCCTTACAAAAGATATGTAAAGAAGTTTAATGACACAGGGATCACGGAAATCACGAGAAAATCTATTTATGAAACCTAGAATTTTATTGGCTTTTTTAATTATATAGTTATAGTGGTCTGTAAAATATAATTTAGTGTCAAGTATAATACCCAGATCGGAAAAAATGGAAAGTTTACATAGATGAGAATAATCTAATGAATAATTATAAGTTATAATTTTTTGTTTGCGTGTAAAGCACATGGTTTTGCATTTTTCAATATTTAACATAACAATAAATAATAATGGACCTAAATGGCTTCCTTGCGGGACACCAGAGTTGACGCAAAATTGAGCAGAATGCTTATTTCTAAATGTTACACAATAGCTTCTATTGTTTAAATAAGATGAAATCTACATTAAAAAACTTTTATTAAATCCTAAGGCTTTTAGTTTATGGGTTAAAGTCTTGTGGCATAATATATCGAAGGCCTTACTAAAATCCATAAGCTCACAGTCTACTTGTTTCCTATCTTCAAAGGCAAAACGAAGTGAAATGAAAAAAGTTTGTAACAGTTGACTTATTTCGGACGAAGCCATGCTGGCTGTCGCAAATAATTGATTTACAATTAAAAGATAAGACATTACAGATAATGGACTCAAACAATTTAGGAATAACAGAAGGTTTGGCGATAGGTCGGTAATTCACGATGTCGTTTTTGGATCCTTTTTTATGAACAGGTGTTATAAAAGCTCTTTTCCACAATTTTGGAAAACTTGAGCACCTAAGAGATTCATTGAATAGAACATAAAGACGATAAGAAATTTTGGACACACATTTTTTTAATACACAAGATGGTACACCATCAGGACCGGGGCTGAAACAATCGTCAAGTTTCGAAACGCTGTGTACAATTGAATCTTCACTAATGGTAAGATTAAGTGTGTATAGGTGAGAAAAATTTTGAGACGGAAAGAATGGATCGGAAGCTTGAGAAGAGATAGGGACTTCAAAAGCGTCTTTGAAGAAATTTGCGAACATGTTTGAAATTTCTTCGGAGTCTTGACTGGTTCTCTTGTTATAGGACATGGAGTTAGGGTAGCCATCAAAGATTCTCTTACTGTTTACAAAGTTCCAAAAGTTTTTCGGAGTCTGTCTTAAATCATCTTCTAAATTGATAACATATGTATGTAAACTGAGATAATATATAGGTAACCAGTTTCCATTTTAATTTTAATACACATTATTTCGACGTCAGATAGACAAAAATCATCAACTAAACTGCATATAAAGCAGTTTTTGACTGCAAATAAAATTCCACCACCGACTGTGTCTAAATCATCCGAGTTGTGCCTGAAAACTTGGTAGGTCGCATCAAAAAGTTAAGTAACCAAGAAAGAATTGTTAAGCCAAGTTTCTGTTAATATAATTATGTCAGGTGGGAGATTGTATATGTTTTTGTAGACCATATTAGTTTTTGTCCTTAGTCCATTGACGTTTTGATAATAAATCAGAACTTGTTGAAGCTGCTTCTTCGAGATTTGCCATTGTCCGGGTCTCTTGAAAAGTTTTATGAGCTAAAGTTCTTGGGATGTGTTGTTTGTTTATGTATTCGTGTATTACTATTCCTTTTGGCCAGAGAGATGTTGAGTTGATAAGATTAAAATTTGAGCCTGGTACTCTTAACTTAAAAGATGCATATTTTGTGTAGTTTTTATAGATCATCTTCTCAACTTTCATTAACGATGATGATCTTCCAGAGTTTGGATATAAATATTGTTCGATGACCTTCTACTACTTTCAATCCGCACGAGATGGGTGATATTAGGTGGTTGAATTGACTAGGTTTTACATGTGAATATAGTGAAGAAGACGCTATAATTGGTAATGGTGATAAATTTGTAGGCGCTGGGGGTTGTGGGTATGACTCAAGTGATGTTGATGATGACGATGGAAGAGATGGAACACATTCGAGAGAAATTGGCGGCGGGGATCCAGATGTGGGATGAACGGGTTCAATAGATGGTGGCGGAGATGCAGATATAGGATGAGATGTGACAAGCTTCTTGGTTGAGGGATACGTTTTGCAATCAATTTCATCAATTTTCCGCTTCAAAGTTGCCGTAACACATGGGCTATCAGTCATTTCAATTACTACATTCAGTATCCACTGAAGTTAAATTTGTTATTTTGTCAGCTTTTTCAGTAAGGTGGAGTAATTGTGCATGTAGTTTTTCTAGACTTATTCTATTTTGTAGTACATCTCGAGTAATATTAGCGTATGCGAACGGGTCGCAGTCATCACAGAAATAGAAAAATGATTTCCTTTCCTTGAATAACTTAATAGTGCTATGGAGAGTCAATACAAATCATGAGAAATGATCTTCGACAGTTGCCATGACATATTATCGAATCGATCAGATAGTCGGTAATGTTATTACAAAGTGTGCAAACAGACATTTTAATTCTTTATTATTTAAATTTTGACGATGTGATGGTTCTTTTCTTTTTTTACCAGTGAAAAAAAATGGTTAAAGTTGAAAGTGAATAAATCGGGCCTTATATTAGAATGTGAATAAATTTGACGTCAGAGCTTTTCACGGTTGTGGTTTGAGTATAAGCTAGATTCAAGGTAATGTAGTTCGGTGGCAACTTGTGATTGTGAATCGGTCTCAATAAATGTTGTTATTGTTTTCATGGGCAAAATAAAAAATAAAATAGATATGCATATGTATAGCATCGAAATAAACTACCGGCAGAGCATATTCTAAGATTGGACTCACCTGGACATATGAGTCAGAAGCGAAAATTTTTCGATCTGTTTGGATGCTGATTATGGTATCTCCTAAACGATATTCAACAGCTTAAGCCTAATGCAAGGCACGGTGTATAGGCATAAAATAAATTGGAAAAATCCTTTAATTTGTGTAGTATTCAATATATACAAAATATATTGCACTCACCACGGTATATGAGGCAGAGTGTGTAGGAATGATATCAGTTTCAGTAAAGACTGAGTGAGATAGGTAATGTTTACAATAATTATCACTAAATGGGTATTGAATTGGGATAATTTATTGATTTTAATTTTTCAGATTTCAATTTTAAATCCAAAGTAATTGTACTTAATACTCGCGTTAGAGAATATAATACTAAATGCAAAATGATAAAATTATTAAAAATTATAATTCGACGTTTAATCCACAGCTAATTACCTAGTAAAGTCAATATTAATCACAGAGGTTATAATTTTGATGTATACGCAACCAAATTTTCGACTCTGAATTTCATCGTGTCAGCAGCGGCGAAGATGTTAAACTTGCAATGGGAGGGACAACACCTTACTCCATTATCTGACCAAAAATACTTTAAATTTAAACCCAAAAATATTCGGTAGTCGAGTGTTAATGATGTTGATAAAAACAAGGAAGTTCCTTCTGGATCTAAAGCCAATACTAATAATATTCGAAGAAAACGCAAACAATATTTACATATTATTTTTGTTTTTGTTTTTGTGGACTGTGTGGATTAAAGCCAATTGAAATATTTTGTGACCTATAGTCCAAAATGCGTTTTGCCCGAGCACGATAGTTGGGCTCATCAGTTAGATGCTATCGTACCTTTCTAAGACGCAATATTTTTGGTCGATGTCTACCGACTCTAATAGAATTTGCAGCATATATATACTGCAAATTATATTTTTCTAGGGGAATTTGGTTAAATTCATGCACCTAGAAATATGTAATGATTTTATGCCCGTGGTCTGGCCAGTAATTATATTCGAAGAAAACGCAAACAATATTTACATATTATTTTTGTTTTTGTGGACTGTGTGGATTAAAGCCAATTGAAATATTTTGTGTCCTATAGTCCAAAATCGTTTCGCCCGGGCACGATACTTGGGCTCATCAGTTAGATGCTATCGTACCTTTCTAAGACGCAATATTCTTGGGCGATGTCTACCGACTCTAATAGAATTTGCAGCATATATATCATAGAGAAACTAACATAAAGGCACGACTTCGGGGGTTCGTTCTCTTTCACCCTACAAGCTAAATTGTGAGGATTTCCTCCGTTTCGACAATCATGTGTTAGTTGCCCGCGCATTTTAAATGGGGCAGGCACCAACACAGGCTTATCGAAATGGAGGAGTGCTCATTTGCACTTTTGGTAGATATGGTGAGCTTATATACTCAAAATGGAAATCCGTTAAATTCAAAAATTCAAAAATGAATTGCTTTTTAGTTAAATTGTATATTTATAGGCCTTTATCAAACACAAAACAAACTAATAAAAGTTTTTTTTCATTCTGGTTTACAAATTAAGCAATATTTATTAATTTTATGTTCAAAATGAAGACAATCCAATCAAAAAGTAGAAGCAAATCCTAGCATATTAATGCGTGTGTGCCTCAATCTTACCACAAGTAAAGACTATTTTACTCAATTAGAGGTGAGTATTTTGACAGATGACAAAAAAAAATAAAAACAATTATTAAATTTCAAAACAAATATCGGAGTGAGTGAGTTTTGTTATTTTGTTTATTACGTATGTATATATTTTATTCTCTAATTTAATAATAATATATTTAAGTTGTTCACATAACGATTTTAATATTACATTACAGCGAACGTCGCTGCAGGCGGGGCAGAAACATCATGGAAATTCTGGGAAGGAGGCGGCCGCAAGTCAATAATATGTTTATCCCGTCATCTGAATGCTGCCAGCTCCGAAAAAGATAATACACATAGCCAGAAGTCACACTGCAGTGGTGGTGCTGTCCCGCATTTTTCAACATCCAAAATAAGTCCCCTTAAGCCGCAGGCAGCAGATTAGTTGCCGCAAGAGGGGTGAACATATCTGGAAAGAAGCTTGTCGCTAAAATTCCACTCAGCAACAAACTTCTTATATCTCATCGTCTACTTCCTCCTCCGCAGCACCTGAGATGACATGTAAGAAAATTCAAGTTCCTGTCAATGCTATATCAAGAGTATTCGGACGGGCAAGTAGCAACATCGACGCCATTCGTGCCACAACGAGAGCACACATAGAAGTGGAAAAGTAAGGCAAAAACCAATCGGAGCGAACATTGCAATAAAAGGACTCAACGATGGTACAAAACAAGCTCACATACTTATGTCGGCTTTAATAAAAGATCCTGACGTAGATATCCTTCAAATATTGCCAAGAATTAATGCGAATAATAAACCGGTGTCTCTGGTAGTAATTCTTGAGACAAAAATATCCCACTTACGCAATCATCATTTAGTATCACATTTAGTGGAAGTTCTTCGGTGACGAATAAATTTTCAATTTCATATGCCGCAAACAGCAAAATACGGAATTTCTTCATCAAGAATGTCAAAATCATTGTCTTCGCAGGGAAGTAGCAACTCAAGCAAAGTCATCGATCTGAAAAGGAGTTTTTCAACATTGGCAGTACCACTGAGTATGCTCTCGTATCTATCATCTGGTCTCCTACCGAGTGGTTGGAAAACAGCAACAGCTTATTTATAAAAAAAAAAACAATCTGTTTTATCCTCACTCCTCAGAAACCGCTGATCTTGGAGAATTAAAAATTCCTTAGTAACCGACAGTGTTTCTACATTGAAGATTATTTTCTGTGGGAGTGAAGAGGATATAAATTACTTCTGCTGTCCCAGCAGTCTACAGAAAAAATCAAGTGTGTTTTAGGCATTAGTTCAAGGCCATTTGTTTGGCCAAGGTTTTGGATCATATCCATTTATTGCAATAGTTACATTTAAACGTAAGTGTACATTTCATATTATTCCCTTTTCAAATCTAATAAAGCTTTTTTATAAATGTCAATACATGAAGTTAATCATGTGCTGGATCCATCATTGCACCTCGTGTTATTTTAACAGCAGGTCAGTGTGCTTTGGCCAAGGCTGATGGTCACCGTCTATTAGATCCTAAAAGAGTCTACATCTTCATACAAGTTCATTCATACATTAGCTGAAACATTTAACCTCGGAACCCACTTAAATTAAAATGAACTAACTGCTTTTCATTTATTTAATAATCTGTTGAAGAAATAATTACATTTTTAGAAAGAAACTATGTAAAAAATGAATAGCTAGCAACACAAAAAGGCAAATAGAAAAGTCCTTATGCACAATACTCCGAGACGAATGTGAAATTTTAGTGTTTTAAGTGCTAATGGTAGTGTATTAATTGATAAATATTGCTTTTATTACAATAACAATTGTTGACATGATTTAAAGTCTACTTATATTATGCTAGCCTGCATGCACCCGCTTTGCTGAGTGATAAATAACTAATGCAATACCAAATTATGTATTGAACTTTAATAAATTTTTGATATACAATATTTTTTGTTTTTACATCGGTCAAAATAATGAAGGCAAATGGTTTGATTGCACGTGAACATGCAACATACAGTTGCCTATGCGCAAATACTGAAACCTCTTAATAATTACCGCATATTCATTTTATTTTTCATAGCCAAACTTTTTGTTTGCAAATTGATTATAATTTCACCTTTTATCATCCAAACCCTTTTGTTCACCATAAATATTTTTGTCATGCCTTAGATAAAAAGAAATTGTATTGCTTTTCGCTTGTAATTAGGAATATACATCTTATAAGTATTTAATGTTATTAACGGTTAAATTTAAAGAATGTATCGCCTTTACCACCAGCGGTACCAGTTAGTCTATGGATTCTTTCTTCTTTTGAAGAGCCAATAATCGTTTTGATGATTGAACCTTCAAGTCAGAAGTAACCGAACTTTATGTCCAAACTTGCCCAGATAAATCTTAAGCAGAAATTACACTGGCATTTGATTCTGGTTTGTTTAACATTATTTAGTTGCAAAAATGAGGTAACCAAACATGTGATAGTTTCATTTTAACAAAAAATGTATTGTGGCCATCGAGATTAAAGTTGTTTCTTTGATTTTGCTCGATGACGAAGCAGAAACATTTCTTTGTTTTCCAGTCTTCATTATGTACTTTTTCCAGACGCAAGTTCATCAGATGTCAAATTTTGAAAACAAAATCGTCTTGATCCCAATCTATAAATTAATAAAAACCACATCAACTTTCATACTCAGATATCCTTGCCGTGAAAGTGGAACAAATACACAAAGTCTCCCATTTGAATCGTTAATTTTTGTAGGATAATCCATTTTATCATCTAATTGCTTACAAAATTTCCATTGAATGAATGAGGCATGGAAAATATGTACCCAAGTACATCAACTTTCATACTCAGATATCCTTGCCGTGAAAGTGGAACAAATACACAAAGTCTCCCATTTGAATCGTTAATTTTTGTAGGATAATCCATTTTATCATCTAATTGCTTACAAAATTTCCATTGAATGGATGAGGCATGGAAAATATGTACCCAAGTACATATTTTTTCATATTTAAGCCTTTCTCAGAGGCTTCGTTAGCAGGTATGTTATATGATCTCTTTGCAAAATTGAAACAAATCTATCCCACGTGAACCATACATTTTACCGGGATAAATAGTAACCTGTGTGCTATTGCAGACTATACCTGTGCCATATTTCACTCCAGCCGTTCTGGAGTTATTGATCAACAAACATCCATCCAAACTTTCACATTTATAATATAAGTAGGATAAGCATTATCATTATATACATATGTACATATATACATATCTAGGTTCCATCCATATAGGTTCATATTATCCACCTAATTTACATAATTAAAATCCATTTAAATATACATTTGTAGATAGGTACCTATGTAACTATTCCTTGAATCATGCATTCGACAATTCATTATAATCAAGGTAATCTTACTTACATCGGCTTTAAAGCTGCATGGGATAACAAGGCTACCTACCTTGTAACCAAGTGTTTATACCTTCGTGTCGGATTTTTCAGACTGGGTTCATAATAATACACCCTGAATTAATGAACTAAACTGTGTAGCATAAGAGTAAAACTAAAATCTTTTCGCATTATTCGTTTTTTCTTTTAATTAAGATTTTAAAAAATCAATTAAATTGTGAGCTGACATAAAAATGTGTAATGAAAAATAAAATTAAAATCTTGACCAATATTGTTCATTAATATAAAATATTTGTTGATCTAACACATGGTTGCCCATCACCTGAGCAGCCAATATTGTATTTGCTTCGCACTGTTTGGTATTGAGTTTTCCTGGTTCAATTGGGCTGCCAGGTCCATTTTCGGGCAACATAAATTCACCAATTCCATAGCGAGGGCCTGATCCCAGAAAACGAATATCGTTTCCGATCTTCATCAGACTAACAGCAATCGTATTTAGTGCTCCAGACACTTCAACGAAAGCTTTACACACAGCCAGCGCTTCCAATTTATTGGGGGCTGTCACGAATGGCAAGCCAGTGAGCTGAGAGATTTTTGCGGAACTTTTCTCAGCAAATCCAATGCGAGTATTCAAGTCTGTATCGACAGCAGTACCACCCAAGGCTGCAAAATGTGCGGCATAACAGAATCAATCCGTTCAATGGAATTTTTCATCTGTTTGGCATATCCACTAAATTCTTGTATCAGAGTGAATGGGACGGGCGGCATGGTGTCCATGGTGTATGTACGACCGATTTTAATGATATCTTTGAATTCGTTGGATTTTGCTTGCAAACCGTCATGAAGCATATGCAGTGCTGGTTTTAAATTATTGCACAGTTGTAGTGCAATAGAGATGTGAATGGCAGTAGGGAAGGCGTCATTCGAACTTTGCGACTCATTAACAATATCGTTGGGGTGGACAGGATTCTTTCACCAAGTTCTACGCCCAACAGTTTAATGGCTCGGTTGCTAATGACCTAAAAGTATATCAAGATATACCGATCTTTTAAAAAGTAGTTATTATTATTCTTACCTCGTTGACATTCATGTTTGATTAAGTACCAGATCCTGTTTGTCAAATAATCAAAGGGAAGTGCTCTTCGTGAAGCTCTCCTGAAATAAAATCATCGGCTGCTTTTGATATCGCATCAGCGATCTCTTCCTTTAAGCCGAATTCCTTGTTAACTTCAGTGGCCGCTTTCTTCAGAACTCCCATTGCTTGGATTACCTAAAGGTTTCTGTAAAATGTTTGTTATTATGTATAAAAAACAAATAAAATGCACGACTCGTACGAACTTGCTCTTATAGCAAACAACTTTAATGTGGCTAACCATTGATGTTTAGTTCGTTAAGTTAAGTTATCCTATGCAGGTGTAAAGCCTATGTAGGTAATATTACCTTGATTCTTAGCATAATGAATTGGCGAATGGATGATTCAAGGAATAGTTACATAGGTACTCGTACTTACCTACAAATGTATATTTAAATCTAAGTTATGGATTTTAACTGTGTGAGTTAGGAGAGTAAAATGTATGTACATATATATATAGATGGAAACTAAGTATGTACACATGTACATATAATAATGAAAATGATGGATGTAGGTAGGTAGGCAGCTATATGCATATAACCTTATAATTTTGGTGCACTATGCATACATAAGATTCATGTAATTTTTAGATATATATATGTATATATAAATGTATGAGGGCCTACATTGTATTTAGTATTCAGTGACGTACGCAAAAATTCGTAAATAGGGAATAATATTAATGTAGAAATAAATCAATAATACATATAATTAAATGTTTTTATATTGCTTAGTCGTTATAGTTTGAGGGAAAACAAAGATGCAATTTGAATTCGTGGATAAATAAGAATATATAAAAAAATTTCAAAAACTTGACTTGAATAATAATAGGTTTGTTTGTTGAGCACTGAAGTCGCCCTAGGGTCGCCCTAGAGCGTTTTTTGAAAAAAACCTGAAGGCAACCTGATAAACAAATTCTGTGTTTTCTTGAAACCTAAGGTCGCCCTCAACTCAACTTGAAGTAGATCTAGGTTTTTAGCTGGGGCAAGTTGAGGTAAATGTATAAACGATAAAATCACATGAGATCTGATTTGATTTATGAAGAATATTCAAATTAAATTTCAGACACAGACATGCAAAATAGAAACTTTTGAAGTTGTGGATTGTGCATAGGGCCAAGAAAAATGTACTAAGACGCTAAATTTAACATATTTCAAGTTTTAATTATTAAATGACAAAACTTGCTTTTCTGCAACATAAAATTAATGGCCTTCGGGTGTTTTTTGAGAACAGCTGAAGAAATGCCTCTTTCAAAGGAATTAATTTCAATTAATTAAATGGACTAAGTACGAGAAACAATTGAGTTTGGTTTCTGAGTTTCCAACCCAAGATATACCTTTGGATGTACGCTTTCCATCGGATCTCCGTCATTGTGGCCAAATCTTTATCAAACAAACATACAAAAAAAAAATTTATAGTTAAATATATTTCTTCCATTGAAATAAAGAATAATTGAATAAATATGAAATAAAACTTACCAAATGTGAAAAAAACTATTAATTATGTTTTTGTAATTAGAAATGTCAGACAGACTTTTGACAAACCAACAACAAAAAAAATTATCTGTCAGTTTGAGCAAAAGGGTTTTTTAATCCACCACTCACATGTATTCACGGATAGGAAAAAATGAGTAATTTAAAAGAGTTTTCTCTTACTCACCTGAAAAAAAATTGAGGGTGTTTAAGGCAAGGGGGGTACGAGTCGCGCCTCTATGTAATTATTTTCTCTATGATATATATACTGCAAATTATATTTTTCTAGGCGAATTTGGTTAAATTCATGCACCTAGAAATATGTATTGATCTTATGCCCGTGGTCTGGCCAGTAATTATATTCGAAGAGAACGCAAACAATATTTACATATTATTTTTGTTTTTTTGGACTGTGTGGATTAAATATAAATCTAATAGTTCATCGGGAGTGGTGTTAAACGATCGTGAGATTTATCATGCCACCGCAATAGTAAACATTATATCTGCAAACGGTGTGCGTGTCCCCTGTCGAGCCATGCTTGATTCAGGATCTCAGTTAAATTTTATAATTTTTTCTCTAGTTCAATAACTAGGTTATAAAAACAAAGAAAAGATATTTCTATTAGCGGAATCGGGGGTAAGGAGAGTTATTCTAATTTCACTATTAATATTCCAATTGAATCAAGAACTTTCAATAACCAAACAAACATTGAGACGTATACTACCAACAATAAGCGATTATATGGCAGACTCGCCTATTGACCTTAAATTCTTAAACTTGCCTGGTAATATGTGTCTAGCTGCCATAATACTCTGAATTCACGTCATATCAACGTGTTAATCGGAGCGGAAATATTCTTCGATCTGTTGTTACCTGGCGAATATAAAATCTCCAACAATTTCCCACTATTGAGAAATACAAAGTTAGGTTGGATCTTAGCAGGAAGAGCCGTAGACATTAAGCGCAGTTCCTCCTGTCACTCAACTTCAAAACCAACATTAAGCTCGTTAGACAAACTGGTCCGTTCATTTTGGGAAAATGACTCCTATGAAACGGAATCACGAATTTACAGTGAGAAGAATACAAATGTGAAACACATTTTAATGATCACGTTGAAATCAGTCCTCAAGGGCAATTTATAGTGCGCCTTCAATTTAAACAGGAACAAAATAAAATGTTAGGTAATTCCATGGAAATGGCTAAAAAACGATTCTTTTCTTTAAAAAGAAAACTTGAGAAAAATTTGGAGATACAAAACGGTTACATTAAGTTCATGGCCGAATACGAAAATCTAGGTCATATGACTTCAATTGGAAAAATAACAAATCTTCATTATTTTCTTCCGCACCATTGTGTATTTAAATCTGATAGTTTATCTACCAAGCTCAGAGTTGTTTTTGATGCGTCCGCAGAAACAACCTTAGGAAATTCGCTTATTTACAACCAGACTTATTTTCAGTCATTGCAAACTTTAGACTACATAAATTTGTTTTTACTGGCGATACAAGCAAAATGTATAGACAAATACTAGTTCATCCGGATGATAGAGCATATTAGCTCATTTTATGGAGGGAGAATAATAAGAGTCCTTTAAAAACATACCAACTCAAACGTATGGAACGGCTTCTGCTTCTTTTTTATCAGCAAGATGCCTAGTCAAATTGTCATTCGATTTTCAACATGCATTTTCAAATGCATCTAAAATAATCGCACAAAATATTTACGTGGACGACTGCCTTGCCTTGGCAGACACCATCAATGAAACCAAGATGCTACTAGATGAAACTAGAGAATAATTATGGCAAGGGAGTTTCGATTTGACGAAGTTCTGTTCCAATGATCAGCGTATCCTTGAAGATATTCCCAAAGAATTTCAAGAGAAAATGTTAAGAATTTATCAATCGGAAGTAATTAAAACCCTTGGTTTAGTATGGTACCCAATTCAATACGTATTAAAATTTTGCTACGATTATAAAGCCCACTGCGGAGTTCGGGTAACAAAACGTATTGTGCTTTCCGCCTTGGCCAAATTTTTGATCCCTTAGGACTTATTGGACCAGTAATTTTATTAGGAAAAATATTCCTTCAAGAGCTTTGGAAAGCCAAGATCTCGTGGGATGAAAAATTACCCTTAGAGCAAGCAAATAAATGGTAAAACTATTTGTCAGAATTTTCCTCACTGCAAGAAATTACCATACCCCGTTTTGCTTTAGTAGACTCAGCAGTGAAATTAGAGCTACATGCATTTTCCGACAGCAGTGAGAGTGCCTTTGGCGTATGCATTCATTTGAAATCTACTGACAAATTGGAAACGCATTTGTTCAATTATTGTGCTCCAAATATCGAGTCGTTCCTTTAAAGGCAATAAGCATAGCCCGCTTAGAACTTCAGGCAGCAGTCTTGTTAGTAAATTTATGATATCATAAAATCAAACATATGGTTCAATGGTCCTGAGTTCTAAAATCAAGTTGGAAACTCAAAAATCCAAATGGATTATTTAATACCTGAGCAAATCCTGGGCGTCGCAAGGTCAAAACATAAAAATTCGTTCTATACATTGCAAAAAAAAAATAATTGCATTTTGTTCCAGATTTATAATGAATTGTAAATCTCGTAACTCATTAATTCCATATTATGATAGCACAAATAAGTTAATACAAGGAGGAAGACTTCAAAACGCTGAAATTCCTTCAGAAGCAAAAAATCAAATATTGCTTCCAAAAAATAATATAGTTGCGACATTACTTTTAGAACAAAATTCTGGATCTTAAGCGTAGGACGAGAAATACGTAAAGTTCTTTCTAAGTGTATTAAATGCTTCCGGGCTAAACCAAGATCTATTTATGGAAAATTTATCCAAAGAGAAAATTGTGGCTTCAAGGCAATGAAGCCCCGATAAGGTCACTTCCATATCGGGGCTCCATTGACCTCACTTGCGGAACCTGACGTGAAAGAAATTAATATCTGAAGATAAGATTAGAAAAATTTAGTTAGATTCAACAGATTCAACAACATTTTCGGCAAAGATGGTCATCGAATACTTTCACCTTCTGCAGCAGAAGATGAAATGGAAGGTAAAATGCCAAAATTTAAAGCCTGAAACAATGGTTATTCTTAAAGATGCAAACCAGACCCAATAAATGGAAACTGGGACGCGTATTTCATGTGGTCAAGGGAAATGACGGATTGGTCAGAGTGGCAAATATTAGGACGGCAACAGGAACTTCTCATCGAGCAATCCAAAATATATGCCCTTTACCTAGCACGATTAACAGTTTCTGGAACATATATATGTTCTTCAAATTGTCTTCATATTGGCTAGAACTAGGAGAAGTGAAAACTTACATAGATAGAATGCAAAAAATCTGCTTAGACGAATTAAAAACTAATCCTTATTTTTCACCCAGTATTGACTCATTTAAACATAGAATATTCGCAATTGAATCCAACAATGATATAATTCATAATTATAACATTTTGTATTCCAAAGGAATAAGGGTTTCTAGATCTCCCTTTGGTTTAATTGGAAATGTTGGCGTTGCCCATAGTCTATTTGGGATTTTGGATCAAGAAGACGCTAAAGAAATAGAGCATCAAATCTTCATGATTGACCAAAACGAGGAACATGTTTTGCATCTCTTCAAAAAACGAAGCTCAATTGCATACTCCACAGTAAACTTGCTGAAACGCAATAATGAGCTATATTAAGTCTTGAAAAACATCTTTAAAGAGTCTTTAAGCAGCATTGAGAAGCATCAAGAGATAATTGATGCTAGTCAAAGGTTTTTAGCGTTAACTTCATATTTGATATTATCGATTACAAATCTGAAGAGGATACAAGACACGTTTCTTGATATTTAGCTTAGTCTCAATAATGCAATAATGAATCCCCATTTCATCTGTACATCCCAATTTATGAAACAACTTCAAATAATAATGAATAATCTTCCTTCCAATATAAACATTCCCGCAGCATCTGTTCTTGATATTTTCAAGCTGTCATCCATCAAAGGACGAAGTCTCACCGACTCAATAGTATTTGAAATGAAATGATGATTCAGTTAGTAGATAACCAAGAATTTCAACTTTTTAATCTGGTTCCATTTCAAGTTTTTACAAATGATTCTAGCCTTGTACTATAATTATCATCGCCTTATCTAGCAGTCACTCCAACAAGAGATAGATATTTTGCATTAACAGGTAATCAATTACTATCATGTCATTTTCTTTCAACAAGTGATTATATTTGTAAATAACAACACCCAACAATGATCCATTAGGGAAGTGATAATATTTGTGCAATTTTCTTACTTAATCATTTAATGAGCACTCTCAATCACTGTTCATTGAAAATATCCAATCTTAAAGATCAATGCATCAGTCATCAAATAGCTTGATATTTGCCCTTAAGGACAAAATAACTGGTTTATTGATATGTGATTATTAGATTTTAAATAAAAGACAAAAACACTTTAAAACTCTTTTTAATGTTGCTTCTACAACGTTTTAATTCAGAATGATAGAAAAGTAGGATACGAAAACAGATACTACTTAAGAAGGGATTTCCCCGTTTTAAAATTCAAATTCTTATGTTACTATGTTTTCTTAACTGATATTGTGAAGTGTGTACAATGAAAAGTATTTTATTTTTAATCAGTGATGCCACATTAGATTTATATAATAATAGCAAATATTTTTTTTTTGTTTAAATTCAATACTCCCACTCAAAAAAAAAATTCATATTATAAACATTCTTTTTATATACACATATTATTTGTTTGTTTATGGGGAATTTGATGGTTCAACATTTGTTGCTTTGGATTAGGAAAACCCCAAGAAAACCTAATCAAACCATTGATGATTCATTTTGGTGCAAGCCCAACTTTGTCTCTGTTAAGTCCAAATTTTACAGCCGATAGGGGTTTTGTCAACATGTCTGCTTGTTGTTCACCTGTTGGAAGATATTTAACTGTAATTATCTTTTGTTGAATCTTTTCTCTTATGAAATGATATTTGATATCTATGTGCTTTGTTCGTTTATGGTCAGTCGGATTATTTGCAATTGCTATACAACCGTTGTTATCTTCATAAATTATTGTGGGTTCCAACATTAATTTCATATTAGTTAAAATTGATCTGATCCAGCATGCTTCCTTAACACCTTCAAACAATGCCATGTATTCAGCTTCAGTGGATGATGTGGCAACGGAGTGCTGTCGTTTTGAATTCCAACTTATTGTATTGTTATACAATTTAAATAAATAACCTGTTGTACTTTTGCGGTCAACTTCATCTCCGCCCCAATCAGCATCCACATAGCCGGTCAGTATTTGCTGAGAATCATTCTTCTCATAAATCAAACGTAAATTCAATGTCCCTTTTACGTATCTTAACATTCTTTTGAGATTTTGCCACAATTCTTTATTGTTTTTATTTTGGAAACGACTTAATTTGTTCAAAGCAACAGATAAGTCAGGGCGTGTGCATAGCATTGCATACATTAGACAACCAATCAAATTTCTACATGGCGAATCATAATGCAAATCTGAATTTAATTCAGCATAGTTTAATTTTTCAGGCAACGGAGTACTGATTTTGTTGCACTCATTCATTCCAAATCTTTTGAGCACTGATTGTAAATATGCAGTTTGGTTTAATTTAATTTTATTGTTATCACGTTCAATTTTAATTCCCAAGAAAAATTGAGCGTCACCCATGTCTTTCATTTCAAATTGTTTGTTTAGATACTGCTTGAATTTGTTCATTCTGTCAATATCATGGGTAATAATAATGACGTCGTCAACGTAAAGTACAACGTATATATTTTTTAATGTGGTTGTTATCCAGAATAAACAAACATTTGTCGGCATTTGAGCTTTGAAATTCGTGTTGTTTTAGAATTCTTTCGAATTTTTCGAACCAACATCTTGCAGATTGTTTTAAACCATATAAGGCTTTGTTTAGTTTAAAAACATGATTTTTGTTTTTATTTATTCCTTCAGGAATTTTCATGAAAATTTCTTCGTTTAAATCTCCGTTAAGGAAAGCTGTTTTTACATCCATTTGATGCAATAACAAATCATTTTGAATTGCAAATGCCAACAACAATCTGAAAGTAGCAATTCGTGCGACTGGTGCTAAAGTTTCATCATAATCTGACAAATATTTTTGACTGAAACCTCTTGCAACCAATCTAGCTTTATGTTCAGTAAAGTTACCATCGGAATCATGTTTAATTGAAAAGATCCATTTGCAATCAACAATATTTTTATTATTTGGCATAGGAACTATATTCCAGGTGGAGTTCTTATACAGTGAATTTAATTCTTCACTTATTGCATTCTCCCACTCAATTCGGTCACTATGTGTCTTAATATCATTATAGCATTGAGGAATATCATTTTCCATTGGCTGTGCAAATGTGTAATAACACTTTTCTTCGATAGTATAGAATGATCTTTCGTTTGAAGTTAAATGACAATTTTCTGTCGATTCATTATCATCGATTTCTTTGTATGAAGCTTGTGGCATATTTTCAATTCGTTTACTTTTTCTGCGATTTTGTTCGTTTTCATTTTCACCTGATTTTTCCATTTGGATCGATTCAGGATTTATAACATTTTGTTCCATGTTATTAATTTTAATTTTATCAGAGTTTTTAGCCGTTGTTGAGTTCGTGGAGTTTTGTTCACCGACACTTATGTCACCACCTTCTGTGTTTTTATACACAGTTGAAAAAGGCCTTGAATTTCTGAAATTTACTTCATCGAACACTACATCGCGAGCTTCAATGAATTTATGTTTTTCAACATCGAGTACTTTATACCCATTGTAATTATATCCAACCAAAATGCCTTTGAGTGATTTTTTATCAAATTTACTTCTCCCATTTTTTATCAAAACATAAGCGGTGCAGCCGAATATTTTTAATTGTTTAATGTCTGGCCGTTTATTATGCCCATGTTCAAATGGTGTTTTCTTTAATGATATGGCTTTGGTTGGAATCATATTCAACAGATATGTTGCAGTTTAAACTGCTTCTCCCCATAATTCTTTATTTAGTTGAGCGTCAAATATCATACTTCTAGCCATTTCGATTACCGTACGATTCATACGTTCTGCTATAGAATTTTGTTGAGGAGTGTGTGGTACCGTTAGGTGATATTGAATGCCTTTTTCAAAGCAATATGCTTTTGCTTCATTTGATAAATATTCTTTACCATTGTCACAGTATAGATATGCAATTTTTAAATTGAAATGATTTTCGCTTTTTGCGACAAAGTCTTTAAGAAATATAATGACATCTGATTTCTTACTTAACAAATAGACTGTAGTGTAATGAGTATACATCAATAAAAGTTACAAAATAATTTGTATTGTCAATCGTAGATGGTGTGATTGGGCCACAAACGTCTGTATGAACAGCAAACAGTGGTCTATTTACATGACTTCTGTCTCTGTTCTTTGAAAAAGGGAGTCTTGCTTGTTTTGCGTAAACACAAGCTTCACAAAACTCGTTATAGGATTTACTGATTCTAATATGTCAATATCATTACTCAATTGATTTCTTTTTAGTTGTAGCAATTTTAATCCGTGAATATGACCTAAACGTCTGTGCCATAGTCTATCTATATCTGATGTAGCTTGTGCTAAATTACTATGCATATATCTATTTATGTTTTTCCTAAAAACTATAGATATTAAATTATGCTGAGAAATACCTGTAATTATTGGGATACTGCCCTTTTTAATTGTAACGTGTCCGTTGCTCTTAAAAATCACGGTCATTCCTTTGTTCTGGATGCGCTGTACCGAAAGCATATTTTGTGGGATGTCTGGTGAGTAGAGTACGTCTTCGAGTGTGATTTCTACGCCAAGATTTGAAATAATATCAACTGCTCCTCGTTTCGATGCCGTAATGTATTCGCCACGTTTTGCTATTGCAATTTTGCTGGGTGTTTCCAATTCTTGAATCGATGAAAAATAATCTTTGTTGTTTACCAAATGGTCGGTAGATCCCGAGTCAAGCAAAAATTCAAATGTGTCTATGTTGCCAATATTATTTTTGCTTTTATCATCCGTAGAACACATGAAACTGATTCTTTCGTTTGTTTTGATTATAGCAGTTTGGGCCATTCTGTCCTTTTCATGTGTGGCTTGGCTATAACGCTTGTAAACGAAACAAAGAATTCATGATTTTTTCGTCCCCAGAAATCACATTTAATATTTTCTGGTTTGCTGTGTTTGTGATTTTTATTCCATTTAAAGTTGTTGTATGGTTGGTTATTGTTGTTATTAGGTTTTGGTTTGAAAGGTTTTCCACTTTTCTTTGGACCCCGTAGTTTGACCTTTTGTTGTTCGATTGTTTGCGCAGTCAAAACCTTTGCGCTTGTATCAGTCTCCTCGTTTCGCAATTTTATTTCATAGTCCAAGATTCGATTTTTAAAAAATTGCAATGTGAGTGTGTCATCTGAAATTGTTTGTATTGCTGTAACAACTGGATCGTAGCTGCTCGGCAAAGTTAATAACAATCGGGCAATTTTATTCATTTCCTTCATTTTTTCACCGGTTGATTCAAATTCTATTATCATATTATCAAAAATAGCTATATGGCTTGTTAGCGGTGCGTCATTATTGTATTTTAAGCATAGCAGCTTCTTTTCCATGATTAAACGAGTTGCAAGACTTTGTCTTGCATAAGTTTCATCAAGTTTCATCATGATGCCAATTGCGCTTGTTCGCCCCTGTGCAAAACTAAGCATGGAGTCGCCTAAGTGTGCAATAATTATACCTTTGGCAATTCTCTCTTTCCTATTCCATTCATCATTTGGTTTCAATGGTGTTAATTGGTCCAATACTTCTAATGCATCTTCTTCCGCTATTAATGCACGCACGCGAAACTTCCAAATGCTATATTTCGCACCGTTAAACGGTTCAATATTTCGTTTGGATTTGATTTTAATTTCATGAGCCATTTTTTTTTATGCTTTTTAATATTGTTCTTAAATTCAATTTATTCCACGTCACTTTATTTTTCTTTCGTGAACTGGGCCCATAACCTATTAGATTTTAAATAAAAGACAAAAACACTTTAAAACTCTTTTTAATGTTGCTTCTACAACGTTTTAATTCAGAATCATAGAAAAGTAGGATACGAAAACAGGTACTACTTAAGAAGGGATTTCCCCGTTTTAAAAATCAAATTCTTATGTTACTATGTTTTCTTAACTGATATTGTGATGTGTGTACAATGAAAAGTATTTTATTTTTAATCAGTGATGCCACATTAGATTTATATAATAATAGCAAATGATTTGTTTTTTGTTTCAATTCAATAGTGATGGAATAAGAAGGAGCTTAACCCGAAGTGGAAGTGGTTTAATGGAATTTTTGAAACCATGCATATTGAAACTACCGAATATAAATTATTATAAATGGACGAGTTATTAAGCAACAGTACAGTAAAAAATTCATATATTCCCTCAATAAGTATTTCTGAAGCAATCAAAACAAATATACCAAATAAGGATACGAGCCTAATTGCATCTTCCAGAAATGATACAGATTATATTGGAGTACAAGATTTAAATGACAAAATAAATGAGGTAGTTAATTTTTGAGTAAAACTTCGGTTGTAAGTCGGAATGAATACTAATTTTATTTCACTATGTTACTTCAATATATATACAATTTTCTTATCTTATCTTTCTATTCTTAATGTCTATGTTTCTTATCTTTCTATTCTTAATGTCTATGGCGCAAAATTTTAGTCGATTTAGTAATTAGTATGATACTAGGCTAAGGGGAGGATTTTGCGAATTTGAAACCAGTTTAGTATCGTACTATTTTCTTAATATTTTACTAAAGTTAAAATCACACTTTATTTTTTTAGTATCATACGAAATCCATATGCCACTTTGCCATTTACAAACCTCAAAAAGGTATGTTCGCTTACTTTTCTGCACTATTTTAGGCGTGTTTAGTTGTAGTTTATTAATAAAATAGATAAATAGATTTAGTATGGTGCTAGTTGAAAAGTGTTTAAGATTAGGAAAATATTAGTAAATTGTTTTAGTATAAGCAAATTGTTAAGTAGTATCATGCTAAGCCCTTAACACCAGGCTGTCTAAAATTTTGCTCGTTGTTTACTTAATATGCATCCATAAGATGATTTGTCTTATCTTTATTTCACATACACATTGTGTTATCTTTAGATTGAGTATGTTCATGTTTGAACAGTTAAAGAGTTAGATAAGGATTCGCCTAAAACAAATTATATGAATTTTCATTTATACCATCATTATGGTATAAACTTAATTTTCTTTTTTGTAATAAATGGAATCATCATATTTTACTATTTTAAAGTAAGAAAACCTCAACCTCTTCCTAGGAGACACGCACCTCGTTTTGAAGTAGATACGGCTTCTTATTTTTTTTTTTTTTTTTGAGTGATTACGTCCCTCAAAGGGGGGGGGGGGGAGGGGTATGTTCGATTTACCATTAACACCATCTACACACCGCTGAAATATGCTGACACGCTGGGAAGTGCTTTCCTTAATACTTTCCACAGGTCTGTTACATTATTTTTTTTATTATTTTAATTTCTATTTATTTCTTCTACCTTCCTCAAAATCCAATCCCAAGTAACATCGTCACAGCTATTAGATGCAAAACTGTTCTTCTGCAGCTCCAAACAAGTGAAATCGAAATCTATGGCTTTATAAGGTATAATTTCACAGCTCAATGTATTTGTAATTTAAATCATGCTCTATAGTGCAGTTTAACAGTACTGTCAGCTCGTTCAACGTTTAGTTATCTAAACTAAACGTTCTTGCCATGTACACAAGAAGATAGCATCAAATATAGCTCCGCGAAAAGTGATTTAATTTCTTGTTATACAGTCTTAATAAACAATTAAAGTATTACTAAAGTTTAATTAAAGTACAAATATACTTACTTTTCATACGTTTATATTAAACAATTAATTCCAAGCATTTTAAAAAAGGTTTTAAATATTTTGTATTTTAATTTCTGTGAAATTAAGAATACAAATTAACCTGAAATGTCGTCAAGTGAACAGCAACGAAAGCTCAGGTCGGCGGAGAAGGGCTATTGCAGTCCAAACTCTTATACCAGTTCCCTGTGACAAACTCTGCTTCAACAAAACTGTGAAACGAAATTGAGCTTCGTCTTAGCAAAGTTGATACTCGGCTTGATTCGCTCTCTAAAACTATTGTGTCACAATTAAAATCAGAAATTAACAGTTTGGAAGAAGTAAATTTATCCTCGCACATTAACATTTTAGAACTTGATGTTGATAAAAAAAAACTAAAACGCTTACAAAATCATTCAATGAACAGCACGACACTTTAACTTTGCGGATTAAAAATTCCGAGTTTAATTTTGATAATAAAATTAAAAAGCTTGAAGACACATTCAATCAGAGACTCAGCTCCTTTAATCACTCATTGTTTACATTGGGTAACCGATTTGACACGTTGGAGCAACAGGGAAGTAGAATTGACACACATGGAGAGGATCCTTGTATGATTAAGGCACAAGTGTTAGAAAGTGATAACACTATGTTGAAAATACAAATTGATGCACTTGCACGCAATAACAGTTCTGGAGATCTGGTGCTACATGGAATACCAGTACGTAATAATGAAAATCTTAGGAATATTTTTGATCGTTTCTGTAATCTAATAAATTATGTACCGTCGCCACCGATTCACATTTTTCGCACTAAACCGAGAAACTCATCAGCAAATAGCGCAATTATTATTAAACTTCCGCACTCGCAAGATAAATCAATGTTTTGAAAAATGCAACTGCTTATTACAAACTGAACTCTAAAGCTGTAACTTTGACTGATCTTGGGTTTGAGGGAAATAAGTTTGTAAGAGTGTATGAGAGGTTAACAAGGGACAACCATTCAATTTATCGTAAAGCTATTGAATTCCGAAAGACAGGTTTCTTGCATGCTGTATTTACAAGACAAGGCAGAGTATATGTCAGACAAAATAACGATGAACAAAGAAAACCTCTATGTATTACAAGTATGAACTCTCTTGAAGTGCTTTGCTCATACGGTACGTCTACAACTGGCACCGTTGATATTCATTCTGTAAAAAATAGAATGGATAAGGAATCAGAGGAAATATTTTCACATGCTAATCAAGAAGGTGTTGCTCGAGGTAATGATGCTGCTGTTGTTTTTGTTGATGGTGATGATGATTCTGCTTGTTGATGCTGTTGTTGTTGCTACGATGCACGTATGATTCTCATTTATATAATTTGTACTTTACATTCATATTTAATTGCTCTATATTAATTGTACTTTAACTATTGACTTCTATTTCATTTATTTTCTGTTTATTGCTCTCATTTAAAATTGAATTTCTTAAGCAGAATTAATTTTTGCACTATGATTACCTATATGTATTTTTATAAGGGCCTCTTATTTGAATCACGCTTTAAATTTAAAAAAAAATTTAAAATTATTTATTTTATATAGTTATTGTATTTACAAATTAATTGAATTTTCTTATATTACTAAAGAATGTGTTTCTTACTTTATTATTTTAGTCCAAATAATTATTTTAGTGCAAATTAGTTCCTCTTTAATGTTGGTGATGGTTTTTTATAATAATTTATTTGTTAAATATGGTCTTTGGTACAGATCCTGATAATGTAAGGAGTGTTCTAAATGTGATGTGTCGTGCATTTGATGGTCTTAATGTTTGTTGTTTGAATGCTGAGAGTATAAGAGCTAAATATTCAGTATTTTATCAAATGTTTAGCACCTCTAGAGTAGATGTCATTATGGTATCGGAATCATGGCTGAGTGCCCATAATACGAATGCTTTTGTTGCTTTACCTGGTTTTAAATTGCACAGAAATGATCGTAAGTACAGAATTGGAAGTGGTGTGTGTATGTATTTGCGTGAGCACATTTCGGCTTCTACATTCTATAGGTCAACTGCAGCTAATATTGAATTTATTTGTGTTGAAATCAAAAATGCAGTTGAAAAGTGTTTACTTGTGTCTTTATATAGCCCACCAAACATGTTTAGAGAAGAAAATCTATTTGAACTAAAAGAAACATTATTAAGACTGAGTTCTAAGTACAGTGGCATTTTGATTGGGGGTGATTTTAACGTAAATATTTTACTTAACAACAATATAACGAGATTACTTAACTATTTTTGTGATGTTATGGGACTGTCAGTTATAAATTCCATTTGGCCAACTTGTTTTATATCAGATTCAAATCCTTCCTTGCTGGACATGTTTTTCACAAGTTCTAAGAGGAGGATTTTAGGAAATGATCAAATAAGGCCTACGTCTGATTTTATTGATGATTTAATTTTTTGCTCCTATCAGTTTCACGTGAATAGAACAAATAGGATTCATACAGTTAGTTACAGGTCGTATAGTGGCCTTGACCATGAAAGCATACAAGCGAGTTTTCTGAGTTCAGAATTGAATGGGATTTATTTTTCATCAGATGTTTATTCTAAAGTTTCTATTTTCAATAATGTTGTTACCAGGCTGTATGATGAATATGTTCCAATTGTTACTAAAGAATTAAAAATTAAAAAATGTCCTTGGTTTAATGATAAAATAAAGGCTATGATTCGGGAAAGGGAACGTTTCTTCCGGAGGATTAAGGCTAACAGAACAGAATACAATAAAAGGCAATATAGAGTAGCTCGTAATAAAGTTATTTCTCTCATTCGTAACTCTAAGCGTGAATATATATCAGCGAAGCTTGATCCGTCTCTCGGTTCAAAAGAATTATGGAATAATTTAAAAAAACTTGGTGTTAAAGAAGACAAAAATGAAAACAAATGCCCTTTTAGTGCTCAGTCTATGTCTAATGTCTTGATCCCACCTTCTTCCGGTTCATGTATTTCTCATGATTTGTTTAATGTTTCTGGTGATGGTAATACCCTCTCATTTGCCTGCATTAGTCCTTACGAGTTACTTTGCTCTATGAAGTCGGTTAAATCAAATTCTATTGGTCCTGACGATATTTCACCAAAGTTCTTAAAGCTTACACTCCCTATCATAATCAACCATCTTCTTCATGTAATTAATTTCTGTATTTATAGTGCTCAGTTTCCTGATGCTTGGAAAAAAGCTGGTATAATACCAGTCCCTAAAAAAGCTAATCCTTCTAATCCTTCTGATTTCAGGGCTATCAGTATTTTATGTTTTTATGTAAAGTACTTGAAAAAATTATTCATGACCAAATCCAAGCCTATTTAACTGAAAACAACTTACTGTCTCAATGGCAATCTGGGTTTCGAAGCAAACATAGCTGTGAGTCTGCGGTAGTTAAGGTTACTTCGGATTTAAGATTTGCACTCGATTCTGGTAAATTCGGTGTTACTAGATATTTCCAAGGCATTCGACTGTATTGACCATTCCATCCTACTATCTAAACTTAAGGTAAAATTTAATTTTGCTAGCACTTCGCTTAGGCTTCTACACAGCTATTTATTTAATCGAATTCAACGTGTAAAAACGGACGTGGGTACATGTAATCCTACTATAATCAACGCGGGTATACCGCAGGGTTCAGTCTTGGGTCCGCTTTTATTTTCCTTATTTATCAATGACCTTCCCAACGTAATTAAAAACAGCCAAATTCATCTGTATGCTGATGATGTTGTACTATACATCTTTCGTTCAGTTGGTCTGATGGAGGATTGTATAGTAAGGTTAAATGAAGATCTAAGTTATGTTCTCAATTGGTCGAACAACAATGCAATGAAACTAAACCCTTCTAAATCTGTCTCTATGCTATGTTCTAGGGATCAATTAAGTCTCGAAGAATTTCCTCCGGTAATTCTTGACAATGAAAGAATTGTGTATGTGAAGGATTTGAAATATCTAGGATATAAAATAAACAGTAATTTAAGCTGCTGTGGAGCAATCTCAGATACAGTTAGGAAAATTTATTTTGGTTTTCGATCTTTGAGATCTTCCTCTGAGTTATTGCCTTTTGATATGAAATCATACCTTATAAAATCGTTGATTTTGTCATACTTTATTTTTAATTGTTCGGTCTATCCCATTCTTGATTGTCTATGTAAGCGTAAACTCTATGTTGCTTTTAATGACTGCATTCGTTTTATATATGGTATTCAGAGACATACCAGTGTCTCACAGTTACAACATTTACTGGTTGGTATGAGTCTTGAGAATTATTTGAGATACAGACTTATTTTAAGGTTCCATAATGTCATCCACAACAGATGTCCTGCTTATTTAAGTGAATCGCTTCAGTTTACCAATTCTCAACGAGGATTGCAACTAATTGTACCGCGTTTTTCGCACATCATTGCAGAACGCTCTTTCTATGTATCTGCAGTTCGTTTGTGAAATTCACTTCCGAACGAACTGCAGAGTATAACCTCACCTATCACTTTTAAGAGGAAACTATATTTGCACTTTTCTGGTCTTTAAGTACTATTGTTTTTGTTTTTGGTTTTCATTTTTGAATACTATTTTTCTACTAAATAACGTTAATTTCTTTACTTTTTGTTTAATTTTTATATTGCGTAATAAATAAATTACTATATTTACTTCTCTTGAAAACATATATTACATTTTACTCTTATTTTTGTACATGATTTGTATAATTAAATCTAAATTAAATTAAATTCATTATTGAAATATTTTGTAAATTTTATTCTAGATACTCTATAAGATTCATATCTTAATGTGTCATTGTTAAACTTATATTTTGTTGAAATAAATTGAAATTGAAAAAAAAAAAAACTAGCTCTATAATACCTTTTATGCGATCTATGAACGAGCTTCCCTGAATTTCCCTCATCTAAAGGGCCGTTGAGACGCGATAAGAGCTCTAAACAGTTGCCTTAGCTTGAAAAATAAATGTAAAAATATAGCATTAAAAGACCAACTTCAAATCGGTTGTAGAGCTGAGTATTAATATCTCGACACATTCTACTCAGGAACCCATATTATAATAGGGTGTTGCCCAAAGTAAATACAAAATATTTATTATATCAAGAAAAACAAATTTATTATTTTAAACAAAAAAAAATGTATGTAACTATTCAATTCTTTGTGTAAGTTAGCCATGTTTAGATTGGAACTATAAATTTACTCTGTTAAACAATGCGGAAGATATTTGATAATTTCTCGTTTTGCATAGTAATATACGTAAATATATATGTTTTTTCACAGTATTTGAAAAAAAAACACTTTTTTCAGGCTTTAATTCTAATTGTGTATGCACTAAAAAATAATCCTACTTTAATTCCCTTAGAGAAGATAGATGTGGTTACAAATTAAGGATACCAATTTTCTATCACAGTGAGTCGAGCAGCTATATTACAAAAAAAGTTTTGAAACTCTATCTTTAAAGATTGCGACTTAGGCTTTAAATACACTTAAGCAAATATTCGTTTAAAAAAATTCCTTCCTATAAACTACATTTGTTTTATTATTTGCTTTGTTTGACTTTTATTAATTTCTGAACCACCCTATCTTATAACAATAACATGAAGTTAAAAAGACGAAAATGCCATATTGTTGGAACTAGCTTTAGAAAATGTATGATGAATTATAAACCGATATAAGAGCTCTCTATCACCAGTAATTAATATTGCAGCTCCAGAAAAGATAGTATTGCAGCTCAATTAGAAGAAACGTCTTGCATGACAATAAAAATGGCGACAAGATATAAAATTAATGCAATTAATCTTTTTTGCATTTCAAAATAGAATCATTTTCGGAGTGTAGTTACAGAAAACACGAAATTATATTTATTTTTCAAAAATAATTTTATTTCACCTCTAGAAATTTAAAACTATTTTTGATAACTTAATACACAGAATTATGTAGGCGAGCTATAATTTAACGAAGTATTGTCACCACATTTGTGAAAATATTAAACGCGCATTTGAAATTCACTATCATACAATCGAAAATCTTAATTTCTTTTCTTATTTATATTCATAAAGATATATTTTAATTTGGTTATTGTCATCTTCGTTATTTATATTTTACATACTATGAAATGATTCATTCATTCTTTAATAGTATTAGAATATTCATATATTTTTATTTTGTACAACACAAACCAAAAACAAAGAATAATATGCCAAAAGTGTTGTTTTAATAGTTTGAAACCCATGTACTACAGAGCTACAAGTCACTTTTGCCACTGATAACAGACTGAATAAGAGCAAAAAAGAGCTCTCAAACTCAATGATTTAGCTACATGGGAGCTTGATTTTTGCTCTAAATTCACATATAGAGCTCCTTGCTAAGTAAACAGCTTTAAGATTTAGCTCTTCAATGACTATAAATGCTTTTATACAGCTGAAAATGTTTCTTGGGATGTTTCACCAAACTCCCGCAGCAACGTGAGTCCAGACGAAATGTGATCTCAATTCATATAATATAAAATATATAAGAGTTCAACGTTTGGCCTCAAGCGCTGTGTATCGATAAAAGCAACTCATCAGTTTTTTGACTTTGCCTTTTGCAAGCTGATGGTTCGATAGACACAATTCACCTTCCAACATTTTACAGAAATAGTCATACATTTTATTTCAATAAATTTTCAATAAACTATAAACTATAAAATACTTTCTTTTATAATGAATTCTAATAACTCAATTTACCAAAAAAAATATGCTAATTCCATCTCTTCTACACTAAATATTATTCATCAAAATATACGAAGTATGAGAGCAAATTTCAATTTATTTTTGGCTCATTTAAACGCTTTCCATCTTAATGGTGATATAATTGTTTTGTCTGAGATTTGGTTGTATGATTATGAACTATCTAATTATAACATTCTTGGTTACAATCAATACGCAAATTGTAACAATTCATATAGCTCAGTAGTTGTTGTTGTGTATATAAAAAAAGATTATCAATGTGATGCTATTACGATTAGTTTGATTAGCGCCGATATAATTCAAATGAATTGTATTATTCATATAGAAAAGTTTACTATTTTGAGCGTTTATCGTCTGCATGAAAACAACTTAAATAAAAGCATTTTTATAACACATTTGAATGAGTTACTTAGAGATATAAAGGTGAAGAACTTGCTGGTATTAGGAGATATTAATATTGATATACTAAAAAGTAACTTAGACACAGATAATTATATGCTTTTAATGTCTTCATATGGTTTGAAACCTCTTGTAATGGAACCTACCCGTATTACAGACTCATCACAAACATGCATTGACCATGTTTTCGTAAGATTAGACAGTAAATTTTTACATAATCCGTCTGCTCAGGTACTAGACTATAAAATTACCGACCATTGCATGATAAATCTTAATATAGATAAATGTCAATCACCTAGTATTCATCAACCTATACCTTTTAAAATAACCCACAAAATTGATTTTGTTTCTTTAATTAGACATTTAAAGTTTGAGTTCTGGGAGCATGTCTATGCAGAAAACAATCCTTCAATGGCTTACAACATTTTTCTTGGTATTTTGAAAAATCATATTGAATGTTGCACTGAAGTCATAAATCTGAATAATTCCAAATTGAAACGTTTCAGGCCGTGGATAAGTCACAGTTTGTTGAAAAAAATAAATAAAAAAAATGAAATTCGAAAAAAATGTCTGCGACATCCACTTAATTCAAATTTAAAAAAATATTATGAAAAAATAAGCGAGGAAGTTAAAAAACATTTAAATATGAGTAGAGATAATTTTTATGCAAATAAGCTTCAGAACTGTAGAGGGAACGTTAAAGAAGAGTGGAAAGTTGTCAACAACATCCTTGAAAATCAACCTCAGAAGGAAAATATTTCTAAAATAGAATTTGAAGGAAAAATGATATCCGATCCTGCGGCCATTGCTAATAATTTTAATATTTTTTTTACAACTATCCCGATTCAATCGAAGCCTCTTCCATTACAAAGTAATTGTTCTTGTAATTTATTTTCAGATTTAGTTGATGAGACTTTTCAAAGCAAAACATTTGATTTTAATCAAATTTCTCCTTTAGAAATCCATAAAGAAATCTTGTCTCTTGATAACAAAACTTCAAGTGCTTCGGGCAATATTACCAATTGCCTCTTAAAGAAAATTTCATTATATATTGTGGATGCATTGAGTCATTTATATAATGCAAGTGTGAATTTTGGCATCTTTCCTGCTGCTTTAAAATCTGCTGAAGTAATTCCACTATTCAAAAAAGGAAATCGAAACTTAATGTCTCAATATAGACCTATTTCCATTCTTCCAACTTTTAGTAAAGTTTTTGAGAAGCTAATGAAAAAGCGAATAGTATTGTTTTTGAACAAAACTAACTTTATTGGGGATGAGCAATTTGGTTTTCGAGAAGGGAGATCCACTGAAGATGCCATTCTTAAAGTATCTAGTGAAATAAATGATGGTTTTAATAAAAATAATTCTTCTTTAGCTCTTTTCATAGATATGACTAAGGCATTCGATATGGTTAATCACAATATACTTTTAGACAAATTGTAAAAATGTGGATTGAGAGGTATTATACATACATGGTTTTCTTCGTACCTATCAGAGAGAAGTCAACGTGTGAAACTTAACCTCACCTATAGTGATGAATTAAATACTAACATTGGTGTACCCCAAGGATCTGTGTTAGGACCCCTTCTATTTTTAATATACATTAACTCATTATTTAACAAAAATTTCAAAAGTAAAATTACTGCCTTTGCTGATGATATCACTTTAACTTATACGAATAATAAATTATTTGACTCCATAGTTAATCTTAATATGGACATTCAAATTCTGCGACAGTGGTTTGCTAAACATCAATTACTTATAAGTGAAAAAACTAAATTGATGAATTGTAATTTAAAAGGTTCTTACTCTGATGATTGTGAGATTATTTTTCATTCCACCAATTGTCCAAACATGTCGTTATCTGCTCACACTTGTGGAGAAAAAAACTTTTCCGATGAATTTGTGTGTAATACAAATTGTTTTAAAATTGAAAGTGTTGAAAAATTTAAGTACTTAGGTGTTTTAATCGATAAAAACTTGAGTTGGAAAAGTCATGTAGATGAATTAAAAAAATATATGTTGTCTGTAACGCGGAAAATGTATCTATTAAAACCCCACTGCTCAACTAAAATTCTCTTGATGATATACTATGGGTTAGCACAATCGAAATTGCAGTGGGGTGGAATATACAACAGCACAATCGAAATACTAAACGTTGCCCAAAAACATCTGGTACGAATTATCTGTAGAGCTAACAGGCTTGCAAGTAGTTGGCCACTTTTTCATTGTCTCCGAGTACTTGCAGTAACTCATCTCTATATCTTTAAGGTATTAAAGGTTTTTTTTATGCGAAGCGGGTACAGTGCTACATTGAGAAGTTCCAACACTTACGGATTAAGAGTGAATAGTATGGCAATGGTAAACATTCCTTTAGCTAGAAAAACACATTTTTATAGATTTTATACTGCAACGGCACCTAGGCTTTTTAATAAACTACCCTTTGAACTAAGAACAGAAACACAATCCACCTTGTTCATTAAAAAAGTAAGGAATTGGCTTTTTACTATGAATACTTCTTTTGTAAAAATATTGTTGAACTCAGCTTGTAATTTATAAACTTAAATTTTATTTCTTTGCTCTCATAAATATTTTTGTTTTTAAATTCAATTTTTAGTTTAAATCTGTAAACCTCACCCTACAAACACAAAATAAAAACAATAATGTTATTTTTAATTGACGGATCATTCGCCTCTAGTCACGAAAGTACTACAGAATGATACCTATTTCTAAAAAAATTATTAGTATATGTAATGTATATATTTTAATATCAACTTTATCATTAAAATAATTGTAATTTTAATTAGATTTTATAATTATTGTTTTTAATGTTAAGTTAAAAAATATATTTTTAAAAATCGATAGGATTTCAAAGAATTAAAATATTGCAAAATGTAATTTAATTTAACGTTGGAAATAAAGAAACAAAAAAAAAAAGTTTTAAGTGTTTTCTTTTTTATGTTTGTGAAGCAAATAAACCCAATGTCGTTTTTCTAAGAAATACAAATTCTTAAAAGAGTGCAAACAATCAGTTAATCGACAGTACAATGATGAAGAAGGTAATCTAAATTATGAAAAAAATAATTATTCTCAAAATGTAAAGCAAAGAAAAAATTCTCGGTTTGTTAACTATTTTTAAATGTAGACATGTCGGGCGGTACAAAGAAATTTTATTTAAAGATGTCAAAGTCAAGTTAAAATTGAATACAGGGGCCCTAGCACGTAACTTGATACAATCGAGTTTTGTCGATACAATCGAGAATTGTTTTGATTCAATCGAGTGTACTCGATTGCATCGTTGAGAGAAAACTCGATTGAACCATTAAAATAGGTGCTTCCAATTCTCGATTGTATCGACAAAACTCGATTTTATCAAGTTACGCGATGGGGCCCCAGGTGCTGACGCGAACTGCATATCATTTAAGTACATTGAAGAAATGAATTAAATGAATAATGAATTAAATGAAAAGGCGTGATAAGATTACGTGGGATGTATAAATATGTTTCAAATTTATTCTAAATCTATCTGTTGTCACATCTAAATTGAGAGATCTTAACAAGTCAGGTGTAAAGTACATATGTACCATATAAGGGGTATAGATCGATGAACATCAAAAAGAATTTAACAATTTAAAAAATATATTTAGTCAGGCTCCAGTTTTGTGTATGAGCCTACTGTTATTCAACGACTGATGCTTATAAAGACGGAATAGGATGCGTATTGCTACAGCGAGGGCAACCAGTAGCATTTGCATCACGAAGCTTATCGGCAAGTGAGCAGACTGGGCCCAAATTGAAAAAGAGAGTTAGGCAAAGGATAAATGAACTTATCAGTCCGAATATCAGGCAACCGACCATGCGCGTTAGGAACCCCTTCGTTGTACGATCAGCTGGTGGAGAAATCAATATTTCGGAGTCTGTCGAGGGACGTTTCTTTGAGAAACTAGGAAATAAAACAATTTTAAAATTGTATGTGTTGCCGGGTTTTACATCCTTTGATGGTATTATTGGGGATGATACATTAAAGGAACTCAAGGCTATTATTGGTAGGAGAAGTTATATTCTAAGGCTACAAAACAACATAGAAATTCCATTAAGGGAAAAAGTCTCTGGGGAAGTTAATTTCGTTCAAGATAGACAATTGCCTGATAGCGTGAAACATGAATTGAATAAACTCAAAACAAAATATAAACACTAAATAATTATCACAAAAAATTGCAATTTACGATTGAAATAGAGCACGATAAGTGTTTACCTTACTGCATGCAAAATTTCATCGACAAGACAACAAAATAATTATTGACTGATTTTTTAGGGAAACATCTTCTGGCCGAATGGTGAATTTTCCTTCAACACAACCGATAAGCAAAATATTATCACGGCAACGAACTTTACTAACAAAGTTATCGATATAAGCGATAAACAATTTCTCGAAGGAAATATAATAAAAATAAAAAAACATACTTGAAATGAATAATTATCCCTACTACATAATTAATGAAATAATAAATAACAAAATTAATCAAAATAATAATAATATACAGAAAAACAAAAAATCTAGAACATAAATTGAAGCTGGCAACTCCAAAGCATTTTTCAGTATTCCTTATATACCCAGCCTAACACACTGCAAAATTCTTCACGAACTCATCAAGCAAGACACTACCAAAATAATATTTGTTTACAAGACAAACTGCACGTTGAGAAAGCTTTTCTCAAACACAAAAACACTAATTGAAAAGGAACAACAATACAATGTTGTCTACCAAATTGGATGTTTAGGCAAGCAAGTGACAATTGTGATCTTGTGTATATAGTTTAGTTTAGTTTATTCAATTTATCGATATGCTATACACATTAAGATATAATATCTTATTAAAAAGTGATAGCTTTAATAATGTATACATGAATAAGAATAAAAGCTAACTAGCAAGATCAAAGTAATATAATTACATTAGAACAATAATTAAAAAGAAGTTAAAATGAAAGCTGAGTAGTTTACAAATAAATGAAGCTATAAAATTAAAAATAACTGCAAATTTTAAATTATTAATATATTAAAGTATTAAAGGTAAAACGACAAATTTAAAACAAAGAAAAGTAGTGACTTAGTTTACTCTGAAATATTTTAGCATTACTAAGACCTCTGATATCACTTGGCAAAGAGTTCCATATGCGAATGGCGTTGACAAAGAACTGCCGCTCGGAAGTTAGGCATGTATGGCGTGGGATGTTAAGTGTGTTTGATCTGTTTGAAGTAGGAAATTGTAATCTGTAATATAGGTTATGTGGTTGATGCGTCTGTTTAATAGTGAAGAGAAGAAGAAGTGTTCGATATTGAAGAAAATACTTAAACTGCATATTGAATAGAGTAGGAGCAAATTCGGAGATATGGTCATATCTTTTAAGGCCGTAGATGTATCTTATTGTATTGTTGAAAGCAACCGTAAGCTTTCGTCTACTCTCAGCATCACAGTTACAGTAAATTTCACAACCATATGTAAGGAGTGGAATAATCAAGGTTTTAGCTAACATCTTACGAGTTTCTATCGGAGTTAAGTATTGGGAATCATGAAGAACCCTAAGAGCACCGTACACTTTACCAACAGTTGAATTTATGTGGTTTTGCCATGTTAAAGATCTGTTGAAAGTGATACCAAGATTTTTAGCTGTTTCTACATAGTCAATAGCAATATTATTAAGCATTAGGCGGGGGAAATAAGAAAGATCAATAGGCTTTTTAGAGATAACTAAGCATTTAGTTTTCGATGGGTTTAAAAAGAGGCCATTTTTCTGGGACCAAATATGGATACTTAAAAGATCCTGGTTAATATTATGAACACAATTTTCAATAAGACCTAGTGGACTACTCAAATAAAGTTGCACGTCATCAGCATACATTTGTACAAGTGAAAATTTCAATATCGATGACAATTCATTTATATAAAGTGAGAAGAGAATGGGGCCTAAGATCGATCCTTGAGGAACACCTTTCAAGACCGGCAGGAAAGAAGACAACGTATTGGAGTGACTTACAGCCTGTTTTCTATCACTTAGATATGAATGAAGCAAATAAGAAGCAGCACATGAAAAATTAAATTGATGAATAAGCTTACGAATGAGAATCGAGTGGTCAATTGTATCAAAAGCTTTCGAAAAATCCAAAAGGACCAAAAAACTTACATTATCGTCATCAACAGCTTGCCTAATGTCTTCAGTCACATTCAATAGCGCTGTCAAACAGTTATGCTTTGGACGAAAACCAGCCTAAAAAGTGTCAGGAAATTGACTCTACTAAGATATGTATTTATTTGTCTTTGTATAATCCTTTCCAAGACCTTAGAAAGAAACGGAAGTATAGAGATTGGGCGAAGGTCCTTGCAATTAAATGATTTTGGGACGGGGATTATCTTCGCTTGCTTCCAAGTCATAGGGAAGATGCCGGTTTTTATCACTGTATTAAACAAATATGTAATATAATTCAAAAGCATTGGTAGTAAAGCTCTAATAAAAACAGGGTGAATACCATCAATTCCAACAGCATTTGATTTAACCAACATAAAGCTTTCAACAACTTCAGTAAAATCAATAACAGAGAACTTGAAAGCAGATTGAGAGGTAGGAGAATTACCCTTGTTAAATACCTCATAAGAATCTAGTGAAGATGTAGAGGGCAACGTTAAAAATTATTTATTTAGCTCATTATTGTCAATGTTATGAAAGTTAGAACTTTTTTGATTACCAATACCAAAATTGCGTAGATTGCTCCACAATTTTCGACCATTAATAGATAAATTAAGGCGATTTTTGAAAAAAATAGATTTTTCAGTGCGTATCTTGCAAACAACTTGGTTTCGTAGTAACCGATATGATCTGTGAAGATCTTCCAACCTATATCTTTTCCACCGAAGGTATGCTTGATTTCTACGGTACATGAGAGAGGAAATTTCTGGAGTAAACCACGGTCGGGATCGATGTGTTAAACATTTTCGTTTAAGGGGAACAAAAGTATTAAAGAGATACTCAATATTAGTTTGAAAAAATTCTACTTGTTCGTTCGGAGATGGCATAGAGTAAAGTCTATCCCAATCAATTATAGAAACATTTTGTTCAAGAGCAGAATAATTCACATTTTTAAAATCTCGATACTGGAAAGTTGTTGGGGGTGTTATTATATTGAAATCAAAAGTGAGAGAAATCAGATCATGTTTTGAGAAGGCAGGAGCGACAAGTTGGTTATAGAACAGAATATCATTCATGTTACTAACAAAAATAACATCAAGTAGTGAACTAGAGCTATTAGTAAAATGAGTAGCCTCATGTTCATTAACCGGTGATAGATTAAACGATCTCATTGTGTTAACTAAGGTGCTTTCTACTAATAGGTTACTATTAATATCCCCACATAAAACAATCTTAGTTGACATCACAGCAATTTCTTTCATCAGAGATACGAGAGGTGAAAGATCAACGAACCTATTGGGTCTGTAAACTGTACCAAGCAGAAGCTTATCTTCCCCACATATCATGTCTACAAAAATATACTCGATTGCACAACCAGGGCTTGATGCACTGTTTATCCTACAAGTAATACCATCACGAACATAAATTGCCACTCCACCTCCTCTACCACCTCGATCAGCCCTAAAAAGTCTATAGCCATTTAAGTGAAACATAGTGCTGGGAAAATTAATGGGGAACCAAGTTTCAGAAACACAGATTGCATCAACTCCAGAACCATCAAAAGCATATCTGAATTCATCAATTTTTTTTCGTAGGCTTTGAGCATTTATGTGACAAACTTGAAACCCCATACATTGACTGCAAAGTACCCTAAGCATTGAACGCAAAATCAAATCATCGCCAATACCAGAAGAATACATGCTAAAAAATTTCAACTGTATTAATAATAATATGTGATAAAATTATTAAGAGTTTTACCAATAATTTACATAAAGAGAAAAATAAAGATTAAAAAATGTATGTTTATGTATGTAAAAAAAAGAAAAATTAAGTAGTGGTACTCAGTTCAAGAAAAGAAATAAAGTAAAGTGAAATTAAAAAAGAAAAAGTTTAATAAATAAAATAGAGTTTAATAGTAATTAGGTATTTACAGATGCAATCATGGCAACCCTGGACAAGTCTTCATTTTTGTCAATAAGAACTGCAGCATCATCTGGTGGACGTATAACGTATACTAGTCCTCTCCTTGTAAACGCCGATGATAGTTTATTTTGTTTTTTTAATCGGAGTGCAGATTGTAGCAACAAATGTTTTTTTTCGTCAAACACTCGCGAAGGAAGATAGAGCTTTCTGCATTGCGTCCAAAGTCAACATCACGAAGGGAGAGCGGTTTGTTGTTATTTTGTTTACAATGCTCAGCAACGGATCGAAGAACGGTGTTTTTATCATGTGGTGTACGAAACTTGATGATGATTGAAGAATCAGGTGAATTGGCATTCGTCGGTCGGGTTCGAAATATGTTAGCCAGTGTGGGTGCTTTCGTGCTTAGTGACAAACACAAGTGATGGAAAATTCCTTTAAGGTTTTCGTCGGGCGAATAAGGAATCCCATTAAGAACTGCGTCACAAGCAACATTTCGGTTTTCTTGAATCTCTTGTGCTTTAGTTAGATCGTCAAATTCATTTCGAAGTGCGGATATATCATCTTTATATTTGTTTATTTTGGAAGTGCAGGAGGAAAGCTCGGTTTTGACATCAGTTAACGTCGCGTTCAGTTTGTTGATATCATCTTTAAGCAACAAGTTTACAGAGTCCAAATTTGATTGCGAAGATTGTATTTTAGATACCCGTGTAGTTAACAGAGTGATTTCCTTATTTATTTGTGTTAATTGTGCATTTATATTTAAAGAAATTCGTGTCTGGGTTTCTTCCAATTTTGTGGTGATGAGTGCATTCATTTTAGTTGTAATGCTGTTTTTCTGAGCCTTTAGTCTGTCATCCATTTTTTTCCACATTTCGCTGTCATTCTCAAAGCTTTTTTTTGTGTTTTTAAGAGAAGTGCTTGCATTAAGTGGTGAATTTTGTTTACGATCACTAATACTAGATCTATTTGACATTGTGAAGGCAAATTGAAAAACTAATTACCGTGAGTACACCAAAATTAATTTTTTTATTCTATTTTTGCGATAACTTTTAATAGAAAATCATTTAAATAAATGATGTTTAAGCACCCAAAATATATAAAAAATAATTTAAACACTCTAAAATGAAGTTCTTGTTTGATGAAAAGGTATGTATAGGGGTTCTTCAACAAAAGAAAACTTGAAAAAAGGTATGCCCGATAAAAATACGTCTACTCGCTAGCTTTCATCTTATGTGTTGTACTGGTGTATTATTGCGATAACTTCGACTATATAGGAACGACGAAAAGGGCGCTCGGAGTTAGGATAACCGAACATAAAGCAGACATAAGAAAGAACAAAACAACAACTGGCTTATCTCAACACATAAATGATACACAGCACACAGCTGATTTTGATAATGTCAAAATATTAGACAAAGAAAAAAGAGAAAATACAAGGTACACGATAGAAAGCTTGAGGATACAAGAAAAACTGACGAGAGCAATGAATACTAAAGAACACAAAGGCAAAATAAAGTCAAATTACAGTGTGGCAATAAAAAAATTCTGTGATATTAGCATTTAAGTTCTTGTCTGTTTTATTGTTTAGTGTTTATCGTACATATTTATTAACCCTAGAAAGCTAACGTGTCAGGACTGCAATGAAAAGCTAATCATTCGACTTTTTGACGAACATTCAAAATTTGTTTTTTTTAATAAGTTATTACTTTTTATTAAAGGTTATGATATTTATACAAAAATGGGTCTTACATAAAATGAAATTAAAGTTAAATTAAATATTTACTTTAGTTCTTAATACTAAAATTACATTTTTCATAGCACATGTTTTTTATTTAGATCAAAAAGTTACTGTCATACTAAGATTTTGTTAAGAAATATTATTAAAAATGACGAGTAAATTGTACATATACAATAAACAAAAACTTTTACAAGAAAAACGCATCCACCACGCGAGACAAGCCACCGGGGGCTTAATTGGCATGAAAGTACGATTATGTAAGTCAAATAGAAAGGAAGGGAGAGGGAAATATTTTGATCGATGTGTGCCATTTTGACGAAGGTTAGCTTTCTAGGACTAAATTATTTTCTTCGTTGTAATTAATGTTCAACGTAAAAGTGATGTCTAAATATAAATTATAAACGGTGATTTTTTAAGAACTTGGTTTTTGAAAATTCAAAAAAATACAGAAACTTGCAAAAAGTGAATGAAATTTTTATTTGGATCGATAAACCAATTTCTGCCATTTACTTTTTAAAAATAATTTCACTTAAATGTTGCCCGCGGCTACGCTTCAGGTGGTCCATTCTGAAGGTCCAATTTTGGCTAACTTTTTCACACATTTCGGCCGGAATCTCACCAATGACGGGTTCAATGTTGGCTTCCAAGGCAGCAATCGTGTTTGGCTTGTCCCCATAGACAATAGACTTAACATAGCCCCACAAAAAATAGTCTAACGGGGTCAAATCACATGATCTTGGTGGCCAATTGACTGCGCCAAAACGTGAGATCAACTGCTCACCAAATTCGCCTCTCAATTGATGCATGGTTTCGCGTGCAGTGTGGCATGTGGCACCGTCCTGTTGGAACCACATGTCGACCGAGTTCAATTCTTGCATTTTCGGCAAAAAAAAATCTGTTATCATCGAACGGTACCTTTCTCCATTGACCGTAACCCTGCGGCCTTCATCGTCCTTGAAGAAGTACGGCCCAATGATGCCGCCTGCCCATAAACCGCACCAAACAGTGCATTTTTCGGGATGCATTGGTAGCTGCTGAATTGCCTCTGGCTGCTCTTCACTCTAAATACGGCACTCTAAATACATTTTTCACAGAGCACGAATTTTGATAATAAATTTCAATAATTTGCAAACGTTGTTCAGGCGTAAGTCTATTCATGATGAAATGGCGTTACTATTAATGTAAAAGTAGGCAAAATGGTCGTTGATTATAAGAGACTCAACAGTGTCACATTTGTGGACGCTTACCATATCCCCGACATTAATTCAACATTAGCTAGTCTAAGAGAAGCCAAGTACTTTAATACTCTTAACTTGAATTCCGGCTTCCATCAAATATCGATGAAACCTTCTGATATCCCGAAAACTGCATTTTCTACTATGAACGGCAAATTTGGATTTCTGAGATTACTCTTTGGACTAAAAAATGCGCCTGCAATTATTTAGAGGATGATTGACGATGTACTGAAACCTTTCTTTGGAAAAACCTGTCACGTCTATATAGACGACAAAAGCCGTGTTCTCGTGACTATAATGTACAGCAAAGTAAAAAATGTACAAGGAAAACAACAATATGAACATACTGGGAATTACTTTTCCTTTTCAACCGAAGCATAATTGAGTTCCGATAATTAGTAAGTCTATTCAATCATAAAGTGTATTAAAGTGATTTTTTTAATAATGTATGTTTGTATTTCTTTTTCCCCTTGTACTTTGTATGCTTTTTGACAGAAAAAAAAACACAGGTGTAAAAATTAATCCATATTAAAATAAATGAAATCAAGTTCGAGTGTGTATGGTTTTCGTGAAAATGTCTTACTTTGCTGTACTTGATACTCACGAGAACACGGCTAAAAAAGTCTTCGATAAAGGACAGGACGATCATCTTAGGAAACTGAACGCAGTTTTAGCTTGACTCAGTGAGGCAGGTTTAAGGGTTAATCTCCAAAAAAAGCCCACTTCATGCAACTACAAGTAGAATTCCTAGGATATGAAGTCTCACCTGAGGGTATACGACCTGATTCGAAAAATGTAGTTGCAATCCAGGATATGGAACCACCCCGAAATCTGAAAGTTAACCGTTCCTTGGCTTGACTTCATATTACCGAAAATTATTTCGCGATTACGCGAATTTCACCAAACCTTTAACAAATCTCACAAGAGGGGAGAACGCGCAAATTAGAGCCAACCAACTTAAGCGCGTTTCTATTGAATTGGGTGATGTGGAACTCAAAGCCTTCAACGACTTGAAATTCCATTGATATCCTCTGAGGTTTTGGCTTTTTCCGATTTTAGAAAGCCATTCATTCAAGACGAATGCATCGAATTATGCGATTGATGCGGGTTTCTTCTCAGGGTGAAGATGTGAAAGATAGACCAATCGCACACATCTCAAAATAAAATAAAAATTAAAGCGAGGAAGGTTTCGCCACAAAGGAAAAAGAAACAAAGTTTGGACCCTCGATAATCTGTGTTGATTCCTTTACGGTGCTAAAAAGATCCGCATTCTGACAGACCATCAACCTCTTACCTTCACGTTGGGAAATAGGAACTATAATTACGAATTGGTTTACAAATCTGGTAAATCAAAAGTTGGCAAATGATGGTTCTACGACTGAAACCGCACCATCCGAATGCGGATCAACTACGGAAATGGCAGAAACTGTTCATAGTGCACAACAAGATGTATTTGTGTTCATACATCATGTGTCCGCACCGAGTAACGTGTTTCGCAATCAGATTTGCTTCAAAACTGGGAAGGTTTTGAGATTTGTGAGGAACCACATCCGGGCTATCAGCTACATTATGTTGCACTTAAAGAACCCGACAAAGAAATGTTTACCCAACTGTTCAAATCTAAGGTTGATCCTAACGTAATAAATGGTATTAAACTTCCAGCATGTTTTTTAGGCATGCTCCAAGATGTCTTCATTGAACACTTTTCAAAATATACGATCAAATGACTCAGAGTGGTCGAAGATGTGAGAAATGAGGACCGTAAGTGTGAACTTATCATGAAAGAACACAAGAGCCATAGGAATGCCCGCGAAAACAAGGACCAACTATTGAAAAGGTACTATTTTCCCCATATAAATAGCCTTATAACAAGAAATTTTAGGGTCTACGAGGTGTGTAATTACAACAAGTATAATAGGCATCCTTTTCGCCCTGAGTTCCAACTTATATAAGTTCAATAAGAACTTATTGAAGGCTGGATGAATTTCGTCGTCATGATAGTACTATTTATATCTATATACAATGACGAAAGTGAATTTAGATGTTCTGAATTCCACATTTTAGATGTTCTGTATTCCACCATTGTATATAGATACTAATAGTACTATCATGACGACGAAATTCATCCAGCCTGCAATAAGTTCTACTACTCATCATAGGTTCCACTACCAAATCGGAGGTTAGGTAGTGTTGGTGTGTTATGAAAATGCGTGTATGAAGAGAAATAGTGTGATAATAAATTGATGAGAGAACTATATACAAAATTTATTATAAGTTAGAGGAGAAAAGGAAAACTATTTATTTCATAGATTTTTGAATTTGAATTTGAATTTCAATTTTGAATTTGAATTTCTTATTCTACAGGCAGGTAGAATGAAAATTGTTTGATGGCTGTAGGGAATATTTAAATATTCAGGTATACACTTGTGTGCAACGGTCACTACTCAATAAAATATACTTTTTTACCAAATGAACAAATATGATAAAAATTTAACAGTTTAAATTTGAGATTTCTGTTAATCGTTGTGCAAAAAAAATTGTTCTTGTGACAAAATATTTTTTATTTTATATTAATATTTTTTTTGGATTTTGAAAAAAAAAATAATTTTTTTTGAAAATTCAGATTTGATAAGTAATTTCGTAAAAAAATCGAGTTGACGACTTTTCAAATAAGAATTGTTTATTAATAGGTATTATATATTTTTTCAAGTCCTTTTATACTTATTTTTTTTAAATAAGTATTCAAAAATATATATATACATTTGAAAATATTATTTAAAAAAATCTTCAAAACATTTAATATTTATTTGCAAAATATTGTTTTTTTTTCAAAATCCAAAAAATAAAATAAAATTTAACAATTTTTTTTTGAAAATTCTTGGAGCCGTTTTTGGGAAATAAATTTTTTTCTTAACGGTTTTTAACATTTGTATGGGAGGTACCGTTGTTTTTATTTTAGAAAAATAGTTTTTTTTAACTATTCAAGATAATGCCAATTGAATGAATTTGTGACCTTTAGTCCAAAATGCGTTTCGCCCAGGTACTACAGCTGGGCTCATCAGTTAGATGCTGTAGTACATTTCTAAGACGCATTATTTTTTGATCGATGTTTACCGACTTTAATAAAACTTACAGCGATTACTCACTGTAAATTATATTTTTCTAGGGGAATTTGGTTAGATTCATGCAACTAGAATTATGTTTTGCCCGTGGTCCGGCCAGTGAATTAATTGAAGAAAACGCAAACAATATGTTTATATTATTTTTGTTTTAGTGGACTGTGTGGATTTAAAGCCAATGGAATGAATTTGTGACCTTTAGTCCAAAATGCGTTTCGCCCAGGTACTACAGCTGGGCTCATCAGTTAGATGCTGTAGTACATTTCTAAGACGCATTATTTTTTGATCGATGTTTACCGACTTTAATAAAACTTACAGCGATTACTCACTGTAAATTATATTTTTATAGGGGAATTTGGTTAGATTCATGCAACTAGAATTACGTTTTGCCCGTGGTCTGGCCAGTGAATTAATTGAAGAAAACGCAAACAATATGTTTATATTATTTTTGTTTTTGTTTTAGTGGACTGTGTGGATTTAAAGCCAATTGAATGAATTTGTGACCTTTAGTCCAAAATGCGTTTCGCCCAGGTACTACAGCTGGGCTCATCAGTTAGATGCTGTAGTACATTTCTGAGACGCATTATTTTTTGATCGATGTTTACCGACTTTAATTAAACTTACAGCGATTACTCACTGTAAATTATATTTTTCTAGGGGAATTTGGTTAGATTCATGCAACTAGAATTATGTTTTGCCCGTGGTCTAGCCAGTGAAACATATTGTTTGCGTTTTCTTCAATTAATTCACTGGCCAATACTACTACGAGACTGCATTTTTTAGCTAGTAGTTCCGTCGATGAGGGCACTAGTTTCTCTTTTCTTGATATTGAATTGTTGATGTGGAAGAAGTAAATGTAGAGGCAAATACGAAAAAAAGCAAGGGAGACGGTCAAAACTTATTAGTTCTGACAACAATATAGAGGGTAAGGGAGAAAACCGAATAAGCTGCTTTTGTCATGGCAACATTCAAAATATGATGGGTATAAATAAATTATATCAAGGCTATTGGCGTATACATGAATTTGAAGTAAGAATTTGTATGGATATACATGCATGTATAGGTTATTATAGAATTTATTTTAAATTTTTCTTTCAAATTTTAGATATTTGGTGGATTTTAGGATTTTGAATTGTAGCAACGTTGCTACTTTTCACTTTTTCTATGCGAAAATAACAAAGCAATGTTGAGATATTTCAATATGTTTTGTTTAGGTAGGTACATGTGTACCCAGATACCCACCTACAATACAATATGTATGTACCTAGGTACTTTTGTTCTTTTTCAAATATAATATCTATTGAGAATAATTTAATTTTTTCTCCAGACAGTTTTGTTAGGAAATAAAGTAGGTATACCTAGGCAGTATTTTTTTATTTTTTATTTTTTTTGACTAGCGACGTTATAAATGTAGGTACTATATTCTCCACTCCGATTTGGTAGTGGAACCTATGATGAGTAGTAGAACTTATTGAAGGCTGGATGAATTTCGTCGTCATGATAGTACTATTTATATCTATATACAATGACGAAAGTGAATTTAGATGTTCTGAATTCCACATTTTAGATGTTCTGTATTCCACCATTGTATATAGATACTAATAGTACTATCATGACGTCGAAATTCATCCAGCCTGCAATAAGTTCTACTACTCATCATAGGTTCCACTACCAAATCGGAGGTTAGGTAGTGTTGGTGTGTTATGAAAATGCGTGTATGAAGAGAAATAGTGTGATAATAAATTGATGAGAGAACTATATAAAAAATTTATTATAAGTTAGAGGAGAAAAGGAAAACTATTTATTTCATAGATTTTTGAATTTGAATTTGAATTTCAATTTTGAATTTGAATTTCTTATTCTACAGGCAGGTAGAATGAAAATTGTTTGATGGCTGTAGGGAATATTTAAATATTCAGGTATACACTTGTGTGCAACGGTCACTACTCAATAAAATATACTTTTTTACCAAATGAACAAATATGATAAAAATTTAACAGTTTAAATTTGAGATTTCTGTTAATCGTTGCGCAAAAAAAATTGTTCTTGTGACAAAATATTTTTTATTTTATATTAATATTTTTTTTGGATTTTGAAAAAAAAAATAATTTTTTTTGAAAATTCAGATTTGATAAGTAATTTCGTAAAAAAATCGAGTTGACGACTTTTCAAATAAGAATTGTTTATTAATAGGTATTATATATTTTTTCAAGTCCTTTTATACTTATTTTTTTTAAATAAGTATTCAAAAATATATATATACATTTGAAAATATTATTTAAAAAAATCTTCAAAACATTTAATATTTATTTGCAAAATATTGTTTTTTTTTTCAAAATCCAAAAAATAAAATAAAATTTAACAATTTTTTTTTGAAAATTCTTGGAGCCGTTTTTGGGAAATAAATTTTTTTCTTAACGGTTTTTAACATTTGTATGGGAGGTACCGTTGTTTTTATTTTAGAAAAATAGTTTTTTTAACTATTCAAGATAATGCCAATTGAATGAATTTGTGACCTTTAGTCCAAAATGCGTTTCGCCCAGGTACTACAGCTGGGCTCATCAGTTAGATGCTGTAGTACATTTCTAAGACGCATTATTTTTTGATCGATGTTTACCGACTTTAATAAAACTTACAGCGATTACTCACAGTAAATTATATTTTTCTAGGGGAATTTGGTTAGATTCATGCAACTAGAATTATGTTTTGCCCGTGGTCTGGCCAGTGAATTAATTGAAGAAAACGCAAACAATATGTTTATATTATTTTTGTTTTTGTTTTAGTGGACTGTGTGGATTTAAAGCCAATTGAATGAATTTGTGACCTTTAGTCCAAAATGCGTTTCGCCCAGGTACTACAGCAGGGCTCATCAGTTAGATGCTGTAGTACATTTCTGAGACGCATTATTTTTTGATCGATGTTTACCGACTTTAATTAAACTTACAGAGATTACTCACTGTAAATTATATTTTTCTAGAAGAATTTGGTTAGATTCATGCAACTAGAATTATGTTTTACCCGTGGTCTGGCCAGTGAATTAATTGAAGAAAACGCAAACAATATGTTTATATTATTTTTGTTTTTGTTTTAGTGGACTGTGTGGATTTAAAGCCAATTGAATGAATTTGTGACCTTTAGTCCAAAATGCGTTTCGCCCAGGTACTACAGCTGGGCTCATCAGTTAGATGCTGTAGTACATTTCTAAGACGCATTATTTTTTGATCGATGTTTACCGACTTTAATAAAACTTACAGCGATTACTCACTGTAAATTATATTTTTCTAGGGGAATTTGGTTAGATTTATGCAACTAGAATTATGTTTTGCCCGTGGTCTGGCCAGTGAATTAATTGAAGAAAACGCAAACAATATGTTTCACTGGCCAGACCACGGGCAAACCATAATTCTAGTTGCATGAATCTAACCAAATTCTTAAAATTGCTTTAAATCCACACAGTCCACTAAAACAAAAACAAAAATAATATAAACATATTGTTTGCGTTTTCTTCAATTTATTCAAGATAATGTCTAAGGCTAATAAATACGAAGTTTCGAAAAAATCTATTAAGTCGTTTTCGAAATTTTGAATTAAAAAAAAAATAATTTCCAAATACAATAGTGTTAAAACATTCTAGGAGCTTCTGCGTAAAAAAATAAAAAAAAATCAGATTAACCGTACCGAGAAAATCGAAAACCCAAAAAATGGTTCTCCTAGAGTTACCAAAAAAACAATTTTTTTCCAAAAAAAAATTATTAAAACGTGCCCTTTCCCTTCATTAATGAACTCTTTTTTTTATAAAAATCGTTGGAGCCGTTTTTGAGAAAAATAAGATTTTTGTTTTTGGCCAAAAAAAATGCATGGGAGCTACTGTTATTTGTCGTCTTAAAAAAAAATTAAAAACCGTGTGGGCATATTACCGAAATAAACAATATGTACCAAGTTTGAAGACAATCTATCAAAGCGTTTAGGCTGTAGACTCGAGGACAGACAGACATAATGACAGACAGACGGAATTAGGGGACCCACTTTGTTGGTGTTCTCTATGATCGTAATGTCATATTTGATTGTTAGAAAAAAAAAATTTTTGAGAAAAATAATATTTACCTTTTTGGTCAAAAAGAAAGTTTGGCAGGTACCTAGGTAGGTACTGTCATCTTTCGTCTTAAAAAAGCTGATAAAAAACTGGGGACATGCTTATGAAAAAACGTCTAGGCTGTAAACTCGAGGACAGTCTGACATAGAGACGGAATTGCGGACCCATTTTTTCGTCTTCGCTATCATCGTAATGTTAAATTTGATCAAAATCTCGAGTTCGATTTTTTTCGAATCCATAACTTGTAAGATAGTACATACATTTATATCATCGCTAGTAAAAAAAAAATTTGTTTAAATATTGCCAAGGTATACCTACCTTATTTCCTAGTAAAACTGTCTGGAGAAAAAAATAAATTATTCTCAATAGATATTATATTTGAAAAAGAACAAAAAGTACCTATGTACATACATATTGTATATAAGTGGGTATCTGGGTACACATGTACCTACCTAAACAAAACATTGAAATATCTCAACATTGCTTTGTTATTTTCGCATAGAAAAAGTGAAAAGTAGCAACGTTGCTACAATTCAAAATCCTAAAATCCACCAAATATCTAAAATTTGAAAGAAAAATTTAAAATTAATTCTATAATAACCTATACATGCATGTATATCCATATACATTCTTACTTCAAATTCATGTATACGCCAATAGCCTTGATATAATTTATTTATACCCACCATATTTTGAAGGTTGCCATGACAAAAACAGCTTATTCGGTTTTCTCCCTTACCCTCTCTATATTGTTGTCAGAACTAATAAGTTTTGACCGTCTCCCTTGCTTTTTTTCGTATTTGCCTCTACATTTAGTTCTTCCACATCAACAATATCAAGAAAAGAGAAAAATTGAATTAAAAAATTCAGTCTCGTAGTAGTACCATAGGTTTCATATACAAAGATTCCACATAAAATAAAGTTTGTAAATAGCTCATTCCGAATGTGGAATTTTAGGGTTCTGAATATGAAAATTCGTGTTCTACATTCCGAATATGAACCGTTTTTATACAAATTGTCTGTAACAGGTTATTTTGACAGTCAGAAAATGACTTCGAAGTGAATTGGAAGGAGTTGAGTCCACTCGAAATGCAGAACACGTTATTTCATTATAAGTGAAACTAATATTCGTTTTGAATTCCTTTTCACTTGGAATACAGAACATGTGTGTATAATTTCTTTTCACTAATTTAATACATTAAATAGCTTTCTAATAATTTCAACAGTGCAAGGGTTCAGTATATTCGAATACAATTCTCCAATGGTTGCGATTAAAGAAGGACAAGCATGGATAATCCATGGGCATTTCAAATCAATACACATCATCCGCTTGGACAAATTCGAAGAATTGCTGAATAAAATGACAGAAGCTGTGGAAACCTTCAAAGACAAAGTTGAGTTGTACGGGAGCAAGTGTACACTAAAATACTAATTAGTTAAATAATCTCATAATGAATTAAAAGATATAAATGTTCTGAACATTTATCTAAACATATTATGTAGTTGATTAAATCAGACATATCTTTAAGTCGACTAAATTTTTAATTCTTGCCTTATAATAAGAAATATTCATTGATCTCTAAATGACTCAAATAAAAAACGAAAAAAGCTGTGGAAACAGCAATCACTCAGTTCGAGAGTAAAATCGTCGCGCGTCACCATCTTCAACTTCATGCACGTCTTGACTTATGGAAAGGGAAAGATAGAAGGCGAAGAGCAATCAACTGTTTCGGGTCTGCATGGAAGTGGCTAGCAGGGAATCCCGATGCAGCAGATTAGGACAATGTGATCAGGAACGAAGAAGACATAGTTAATACTTACAACCAGCAGTATAAAATAAATGAGAGGGTTCTTAAGATAACGAAGGACATCATCAAAAGATAAACTGTGTTATCAACAACACGGCCAATCTAGTAACTTCATCTACAAAAAGTTATTCGAATTCGCAAAATTTCAACTTGCCAATTCTTTATAAAAGCACTTATTAAATTAAAAGAAAAGAATTATTTGCAGATTTAGGTGCGCAGAGTCGAATACGCGAACGTTTGATGCTGCTTTCCAATAAGTATCACATACAATTGCATTGAAAACAACTTTCGAACAGATGCGAAAGTAGAACAAAGTTACATAGTAGGACACCAGATAGTAAATACTAATCTCCTAGATCAAGAAGAAATCAACAGGGTCATCACCGAAGTTGATACATAACCATATGCAAATGTGGTAGAAGCTTTACAATTCGGCACATCGTCAGTCTTTGCCAACAATTCCGTCTTGCTATATGTCCTCTTAATGCCTAAGGTTAGTGGGACCGAATATAACCTGCTACTTACCAGAGATTCAATTATTACGAAAAAACAAGTACTTACCTTTTTCCAAAATGTTGGCTAACCATGAAGAAACCTATGGAATAACATCAAATTGTTTGAATATGGCAAATATTACAGTTTGCGGCGACGAAAGCTCCTTGTGAAAACTAAACGAAGACGGGTGCATACCTCGGCTACTGAAAGGTGGACATGCTAGTTGTATAGTACGATCTAATACAGCAATGATAGTGGAATTCATCAAAGAGGACACCATATTCGTGACGAATTTCAATAGGAATTTAAATAGTAAGGGAGTCCAGAAAGAGCTTTTTGGCATGTATGTTATTCAACTCTAGAACGAGTCGATTCAGATTATATTAATAGGAAATTTGCTAGCCTGACGGAAACTTTGCTTCCAGTATTACCACCAGTTCTAACAAACACCACTGCTATAAGGCATAAGATTGACATCGAATATCTTCATAATGTGAGCATAAAGATACTGAACAATTTAACGAGGAAGCTTAGCGCATATACAGCTAGCGGTTTGACCTTTCTCATTATGTTCGTGGCTACAATCCTGATAATATGGGACAAGATGTACACAAAAGTTAAACTACCCAAGATACAGCTACCATCACCGTCGATGTCTTCTCCCAGCATTCAATCATAGAGTATCGATCTACGCGACGTAGATTTTTGAGGGGAGGGTAGTTAACACAATGCATTTCCCACGGTTATAACTGTAAGTGATGACAATGCAGTTAGGCAAAAGGTAAATGCACTCGACTGTTTGAAGGCCAGCAACGAATATGATCACCATCCGCTATTCCCATAATATGAATATACATAAATGCTGAATAGACAATTAATTCACCGTTGCATGATCCATTTGATTTTGATATAGATATTTTAGGCAAACAAGTTAAAAAAATACTTAGCTAGACCTAATACTGTACACACGTTTAATAACGAATTACTTAATTGTTTTGGAGTCCCTTAACTTATATAATACAAACAAATCAAAAAATAATAAAAACAAAAATACTTAATTTTAATGGCGTTAAAAAAGTGTACGCCTTGTCGAGCATACTATACAGGGTTCGGATTATCGGGAAACAACCGTTAAATTAGTTTTTTTTTCTAGCTCACGATTTGTTGATCAGTGTGTTTTATTGAGTTATTTCCACCGAAAAACGCTTGTTTAAAATTATTAAATATAATAACTTAAAATGGGTAAGAAAAGTGCAATTGAAAAACGAAAACTCTTTATAAAATTAAGAAAGGAAGGAGAATCTAACTGCGAAATAGCTAAAATAGTCGACATTTGAAAAAAAAAAAATTAAAAAAATATCAAAAGTTCAAAGACCTAAGAGATCGACCTCGTACCGGAATACCAAAAACCCTGTATAGAATGCTCGAAAAGGTGTAGGGGTAATCGGGGCTAGTTGATCATAGGAGCATGTAGACTAACGGCCAATAACTTCAAATCAGATCATATTTTTACATATTCTTCATGTTGTTTAATAAAACAAATCTGTGTGCTTAGTTGTTACATGTGCCACCTTTGATATAATATAATATAATATAATACTGTTTAGACCATGGAACTTATGTATGTACCATTGAACTTAACATTTATTGCAACTAAGGAAATTTTAGTATGCGAACGATTTCAAGAATTGTTTTCTTAAAATCGTAATACTTTATAGAAATGTATGGCGATTCCAAGAAATATATTATTGCAATCGTGCACTTTATAGAAACGTTTTGCAATTGCAAGAATTATAATATTGCAATTGTGCACATTACATACATGTATTATTTTATAATTTGTGAAATGTTAACTTTAGTCCTAAGAAAGTACTCAACGAATAAAGTTTGATTAAATAAAATAAAATTGTTTTTTTTTTAAATTTAAAAGAAGATCAAATAATTAACTCTTAGTCTCACTTCGTCTTTTATCAGAGATATAAGTCGTTCACGATTAGTTCCGAAAAAACGATTTTTTGCATTCGTAAGTATTTTTTTCATTTTAGATGTTTTCTTTTTTCGTGGTGTTGTTTGTGTCTTACGGGAAATTTTGTTTGTTGTATTTACTTTATCTGTGTGATTAGTCATAAGAGCTGTTTTTTGGGTTATTTTTATTTCTTGCTACCGAAATAGTTTCGTTAACTGCCAGACGATCGATCGGTCTAAGTTGAATCATTTTTTTCGTGGTTAGTTGACTCAGTTTTTTTATGATTATAAGGAAAATGAGAACGTACACGTAAGAAAAACTTCAAGAGGCAGCACCTATAAAACCATTATGCAGCGTGCATGGAAGCTTGTTTTAGCAGAGGGAAAAAGTAAACGGTCTGTTACAAAACTTTGCAGATGTATGTTCAGAATTTTAAGAGGAGAGTTAGAAAATCCTTCTATATCTATTGATGAGTAGTCATTGGAGGATATAAAAATATAAGAAATGTTCGTTGGTCGAATACTTTAAAATGACAGCAGATATTTACTTTGGTATGACGCCTTCCCAAGTAAGAAAACTCGCTTATGAATTTTCCCTCAAACTGCAAAAAAAAGTCCCAAATTTGTGGACTATAAAAAAGACTGCTGGTGAAGACTGGTTTTCAAAGTTTTTAAAAAGACATCCAACTTAATCTCTACGGTAGCCGCAAGCAACAAGCTTAAATAGATCAACTTCATTTAATAAACATGATGTCAGTTTGTTTTTTAAAAACCTTGAAACTGTTTATGAGCGCCTTAAGTTAAATCCCGAAGATATCTGGAATATGGACGAAACAGGTGTGAAAACAGTGCATTTTCCTGATCGCGTAGTGGCTCGCTGGCACTGGGGCGTTAAAGACCTTGGAACAATGACTTCGGCTGAGAGAGGAACTCTTATAACGGTAGTTGCTTCTTTTTCAGCGACTGGAAATGAGATACCTCCATTTTTTGTATTTCCACGAGTCCACTACAAGGATTATTTTGTTAGCGGAGGACTAATTGGAACATCAGGTGCTGCAAATCTTTCGGGTTGGATGAAAGAGGAGCAATTCAGCAAATTCGCAAACCATTGTATACAACATTTCAAACCATCAAGGGAAAGGCATGTTTTGTTGCTGCTTGATAACCACGAATCCCACCTATCTATACAAGCTCTTGATCTATTTAAGAATAATGACGTTACTGTGTTATCATTCCGTCATCAGTACAGTCATAAACTCAAACCACTGGACAGAACAGTCTTTGTTCTGCTGAAGAAAAACATTACAGCTTGGAGAAATTGGATGGTGAGCAACCCAGACAAGCCTATTTAGGCATACAACATTCCATCAATTGTAAAGACTGCGTTTCCTTTAGCGATCTAATCTGGGGGCCTATTTCTGAATACGAGTCGAGTAAGGTGTCACCCGAGAGCTCACAGTCGAGTCGAGCGGCATTAGGTATTCCTCAACTCTAGTGAGAGTCAAAAATATGACATGACTTAAAATGCCTGAGTGCGTCCTTTCAATTGTAGCCAACTTTGCTAAAAGTGTTTACATTTTGAAACATTTTGAATATTTTTAATAGTAAATTTATTTCAGTTTAAAGTGATTAAAAGATTTAAAGAACTAAATTACAAAAATAAAATTAAAAGTAGGTACAGTCATTTTATAACACTGATAGTGGTGGATGATAATGGTGATGGCGAAGATAGGATGAGCATTTTTAAGATAATAAGAGATGAAACAAATCCCTTAGAGCTTCCTTCCAATGTGTAAGAATAAATCATGAAATAAAAGCAATAATCAAAACATAAATTAATTGTTTTTTAGATTTGTACAACTGTTCCGGGTACAAAATCATTTGTTTGTATTTACTTGATTCATTTGATTTTATTCTGCCCTTTGCAAGGTGGGGATGCATTGTAAAAAAATCCACTAAAATCTCATACTGCCTAGCAGTCGTATCTTTTAATTAAAATTTCATAAATTATTGAATTTGTAGTTTTTTTTGCTTGTTTGTACTTACATTTCGGGATTCATGTCTGCCCCCGATTGCTTTGTAAACAGGAATGGTTTGTCACATAAAAATGCTCACTTTAGTGTTCAAGAATACGTATTTCTCACTCGAGTGGCATTTGACATTCGACGCGACGTTAGAGTATTTTTAGTAGTAGTATTTATTTATTCTTTATCAAATACAAAATCTTAAAGCTATACAATACAATAGTAGCATCAAAATAATAAAATAACAAATATGCAATTAAATAAAGAGCTGCTATCGATAGAACACATGGAACTAGAGTTGAAAGCAGCCGGGAAAGCATAATCAATTGAACAATAAAAAATAAAATAACAATGAGTAATAAATAGTGATGTGGGGTCACGACAAGGTAGAAATTAGTCTTTAATTATGTTTTTTTTTTTTTTTTTTATAGAGTTTAAAAAAATATACAATAAACAATTATACAATTACAGACAAAAGCTCATTTACATTTTGATAATTAAGGTCAAAAAGCCACAGTTTCATCCTTTTGTTAAAAATGGATTCAATTCTTATATCTCTTAAGTTAGAAGGAAGACTATTAAAGAGTCTTGGAGCCAGCGATGTGAAAAAATTGAAGAAAATTTGAAGGTTATGATTTGGTATTGAAACAAGATTCTGATTGTTTATTCTCAGATTATAGTTGCAAGAAAATCTGTTTAATAGATATCCAGATCTAGGGAAAAATATCTTTAAAACTTTGTAAAAATATAAGTGCTTAACGGGTAGTATTTTCAGCATTTTGAAAAGAACCAGGCTATTACTTCTACGGGATTTATTACAAATTAGACGAATGACGTGTTTTTGAAAAACTAGAAGCGGATTAATTTTGTTATTATGAGTACCACCCCAAGATACTCTGCCATATTCAAGCTTAGAGTGCACCAAGCCATAATAAATGCATTTCAAATGAACCTGTGAGCAAACCGATTTTAAAAAGTATAATTGCCTTGTGGCAGCCATAAGGTATTTTTTTAGTGCATTGGTATGAGCAGACCAACTCATCTTCCAGTCAACCAAAACCCCTAGATATCTAAAGGACTTAACAATTTCAATTTCAAAACAGTTTTCGGAGCACGTACCTGACTTATTATATGTTTGTGCGTTTATCGCAGAGTTACAAATAAACTTGCTGTGTTTATATTTATTGCAGTTTGCACAATGAAAGAAAAATTTCCCGAATTCAACTTCCTTACCAGCCACTTTAAAAAACATTACTTTGGTTTTAACACTAATAGCTATTTTATGCATTTGGAACCAATGGCTCAGAACTTCCAGGTCATGATTTATGTCAGCAGAAAGATTAAGGGGAGAAGCACTTTGATAAGAACAAGCCATATCATCTGCAAACGCAATTACCTTGCTACGATAGTTTTGTAAAAAGAGCGAGTTGATAAAAATTAAGAAAAGTATTGGGCCTAGGACAGAACCCTGTTGTACTCCTAAAGTTAAACTTCTTTTGGAACTAAATTGTTCATTAATTTTTACCCTTTGTCCTCTACCAGATAAATACGAACTGAACCAATTATGTATAACACCTCTAAAACCGCAATTTAAAAGCTTGTCCAACAATATTTTATGATTAACGGTATCAAAAGCTTTAGTTATATCTATAAAGAGGGCTGCATTAAGAGTTTTTTTTATTAATACCATCATAAATATTAGAACAGAAGTTTAATAAAGCTCCTTCAGTAGAAAGACCACTACGAAAACCAAATTGAGCTTCGCTAAAAAAATTGTTTTTTTCTAAATAATCGATCATTCGTTTCTTAACAGCCTTTTCAAATAATTTAGAGAATACAGAAAGTAAAGAAATTGGTCTATAATTGTTCAAAGATGTTTTATCCCCTTTCTTAAATAAAGGTATCACTTCAGCTTGTTTTAAGTCATCTGGGAAGACACCTTGAAGAATACTTTTATTAAAAATATGACATAAAATATCGCAAATGTTAAAAGCTATTTTTTTTACAAGGTTATTAGAGAAACAGTTTGAAGTTTAAGAATTTGAATTTTTGAGGGAGGTTATCAATCTATACAATTCAAAAGATGTAATGGGCTCGAAAAAGAAGCTAAGGAGGAAGGCATAACAGAAGCTTGGCATTCGCAATTTGTGGAGAGAGCACAACTTTCAGACACAGGTTTTGTGCCCATAGATGCAAAATAGTCATTGAATAAATTAGCTAGATCCTTTGGATTATCTATAATTGTGTCATTGAATTTTAAGTTTTTTATTTGTTCAGTTTGACTTGATTTATTAAGTATATCTTTAACCAGTTTCCATTCTTTTTTCGAATCACCTTTTATCTCACAAAACTTGTTTAAATAAAAATTGTTTTTGCACAACAAAACATCTTTTGCAATTTCCTTACAAAGTTCTTTATATGAATTTCGAATATTCGAATTTAATGGATGTTTAATTTTCTTCTTGTAAAGTTTGTTGTTTTCTCTTATTTTGTTTAGTAATTCCAAGTTCAAACAAGTCATGCAATGGTCAGTTATTTGCAAGTCAAGAATAGAGCTGCTGAATAGAAATGTATGGGAGCTAGAAAAACGAATCATATGATCAAGGCACGTTTTTGAAGAATCAGTAATACGAGTCGGTCTATTCACACATGATTCTAAGCCATGAGATGACATTAAAAATAAATAATTATCTAAATTAGCAGAATTTTGTAAAATGTCTATGTTAATGTCACCTAATAGAACAATATCATTTGATGACTCACTTGATAGAAGATTATCCAATTCCTCGCAAAACACGTCATTAGATGAATGAATAAATTTATAAATGCAGAAGAAGGTTAACTTTTTGTTATTTACTTTCAATTTCAGAACATCAGAACTTTGCAAATTAAAACAATTACTATCCACATCAATATCTGTTTTTACAAAAGCGGAAACACCACCCGCAGCATAATCATTATTGCAACAAGATATAAAATCATACCCTTCAATACTAAAAAGATTATTTTCTTCTTCATAAATCCAAGTTTCTGACAAGAAAATGAAATCAGGCTTATTTACAAAAGTATTTAAGTTAGCAAGAAAGCAATCGAAATTTTTACGCATACTTCTAATATTTTGGTGTATAATAAGAAGATTATTTGAATATTTTTGGTTAAAAACGAGATTATAAGATTCAACGTCTACGCAGTTAACAGAAGGAACACATGAACGATTATTTATTGGAACTTGCATAATGATTAAGTTAAATAAGTGTAAGGAGGTCTTCCTCCGAGTTAATAATAATATATTTATCGTTATCCTTCTTGCGCATAAACACTCTCCCATTTTTAACCAAAAATATTTGTACATTTTTTCTTTTTTAGCTTTCTGTGCAGCTTTGAAAAGATATCTTGTCGCACCATTAAGAGAATCATTAATAAATATTTTTTCATTGTTATCATGATCACAAATTAAACTATTTTTATTACTTGACTTATTTTTCAGAGTTGAGGAATACAAATTATTAGTGAGTAGTGTTCGGGAATACCGTTTCATGTGAAGTGCCTCGATTTCGCATGAAACATGCTCGACTCGTGTTCAATAATAGGGCCCCTGTATCCTTTCAACGAAAACATATTTCGTGATTCGGAGTTTATGGGAAGTTTTGTATCTGACCGACCACAAACAACAGGCGACCTACAGAAAGGTAATAAACAGCATTTGGATGCACAATCAAAAAGTCATAACATTGAGCCAGGCGACTTATCCCCGAATCACGAAGATCTTCAGACAACGCCATAAGCGAAAATGAAGATACACCGCAATCTTCCACCTCGCAACCATCTACTTCACGAATTGCACTTTTACACGAGTTACGGCCACTTCCAAGGGCAGGACCTCGCAAGGATAAAAGATAAAACCTTCGCAAAGATCAAGTGCAACATATGATGACACGCCAGAAAAAAACGCCCTTGAGGAAAAGAAAAAAACTGTTAAGCAGAAGAAAAAAGTCAGAAGGAGCAATAACGAAAGATAAACCAAAAAATTACACAAAAAAACAGGGAAATCGAAACGTTAGACTACGTTTTTCGACGAATCTTCAGAAGAAGATCAGTTATGCCTAGTCTGCGCTGAGTTATATTCAACAAGAGTTCCGGGAGAAGATTGTGCCCAATGCATTCGCTGTCGAAAATGGGCTCACTCAAAATGTTTCAGCGGAAACTAAATATATTTTACACTTGTCTAAACTGCACCTCGGACATAGAGAAAATAATTAAATAGAGGCGCGACTCGTACCCCCCTTGCCTTAAACACCCGCAAATTTTTTTTAGGTGAGTAAGAGAAAACTCTCTTAATTTACTCATTTTTTCCTATCCGTGAATACATGTGAGTGGTGGATTAATAAACCCTATTGCTCAAACTGACAGATCATTTTTTTTGTTTTTGGTTTGTCAAAAGTCTGTCTGACATTTCTAATTACCAAAACATAAATAATAGTTTTTTTTTTCACATTTGGTAAGTTTTTTTCATATTTATTTAGTTATTCTTTATTACAATAAAAGAAATATATTTAACTATAAAAAAAATTGTTTTTTATGTTTGTTTGATAAAGATTTGGCCACAATGCCGGAGATCCGATGGAAAGCGTACATCCAAAGGTATATCTTAGATTGGAAACTCAGAAACCAAACCCAATTGTTTCTTGTTTTCTATAATTGTTTTGTTGTTTTTTTTTTTAGATTGGGAGTGAAGACGTACTTAGTTCATCTGAGAGTGATACCACCAACCACTCCACTTTACACAAAAACCAATCCATCAACAAAAAGTGAAGATCGAATTGGTTATTTAGAAAAGGAGGCTTCACATTGGCGGACACAATGTGAAATCTCACGAATAAGCGATTCGCTGCCACATGAAGTGTCTCGTCTATGTAAAGAGAAACAACAATACAATGAGCCATTAGTAGTGGCGGGTTGTTGCTGTAGTACAGAAATATAGAAAGCTTTTCTTGGAATCTATTCTTCAACAGGACATGTTTTGGTACCGGAAACAATTTCCTCAGCAAAATGACAGAGTAAGTAAACCTTTATTTTGCAAGTGCAAATTCATATCTAATCGATGTTTTTCTTATAAACTTTCAGAGATCTCGATAAACTGAAAGAAGGAATCGCTGAGAAAGTAGCCATATTATCTTTTTGGAAGAAATATATCGTCAGTGGCAATCTCATGAAGGAGATCGATATGCACATGTTGACCGAAACACCTCGGTCTGTATCTTCTAAACAGATTGTTGGTCTGTCTGTGGATCAGCATTCAGTCAAGCAGAAATAAGGTACGTTAAATACAAAAAAACATAATTTCATGTATTTTTAAGTATTTGTTTTTCTTTTAATTTTGTAGGATAAACAGCGCCTGCCATTCATCTCAAAATCATGACGAACAACAAGGTCAGACCACACAAACAATGAAGCCCAACAGGAAGTGATTATTGCCAGATAATATAATTAAATACATTGGGCTCAATATTTTAAAGTGTTCTGCTTATGTATATATATATGTATATAGCTTAAGAATTGTGATTCAATTAATTTTTTTCGATTACATTTTCTTTATGGGTGTTCAAAAAAATTCTTTTCTTTTTAAGGGAAATGTAATGTTGTGTGTCTCAATGACACATAGGTAAGTATTATAGCCCTATGCTGAGGTAAATTAACACTCAGAACAGTTACAATCATCGAGATCAAGCAAGTACTTTGGAAATGACAGCTTGTCCAAAGTAGCAAATCCAAGAAATTTCTACTGATATCAAGAAAAATCTTGAAATCAGTACTTACGCCAAGCTCTAATTTCCAAACTACTTGCTTGATTTCGATGATTGTAACGGTTCTGAGTGTAAATTAACCTTAGCTTCTAAATCCCTGCAATCATTTTAAATTCAAAAAATTATTTCGAAAAATTGCTATCTAAAAGTAGTTTCTTCGTGTTTTAAAAAAAATGAAAAATTACTTTCAGATGCAAATTTTTTGAAATATTTGCTCGAATTGAAAACGGTTTCAAGAATTTACAAGCTGACATAAATTAAAACTCACAACAGTTTCAATCATCGAGATCAAGCAAGTACTTTGGAAATGACAGCTTGTCCAAAGTAACAAATCCAAGAAATTTCTACTGATATCAAGAAAAATCTTGAAATCAGTACTTACGCCAAGCTCTAATTTCCAAACTACTTGCTTGATTTCGATGATTGTAACGGTTCTGAGTGTAAATTAACCTTAGCTTCTAAGTCCCTGCAATCATTTTAAATTCAAAAAATTATTACGAAAAATTCCTATCTAAAAGTAGTTCTTTCGTGTTTTTAAAATTAGACCCTTTTTTTTTAAAGGTGAAGTTGAACAAACATTCCCGAAAATAAACAAAGAATCATATAAATGTATATATATATAAATATTGTATTAATGACAACACAAAATAATTAAAATTATTATTATTATTCAGTACAAATAAGTTTGCTGCTCACAGAGATATATAAAACATTATGAAGAATAAAATAATCTCATTTTTGTCAGGAACACAATAAATGTTATTTATTATGATCCTTTTTTATTTCAATATTGGATGAGGTGGATGATGTGGTGTCTTGCAGTTTGTGAGGCAGAATCATCTGCAACAGTTGTCGCCTGTGCTTCGCGTCGTCAGTGTTGGTGTGTGTGTCGTCATGGGTCTCATTTACTGCAGCAGATATTTCTCCATTGAACTGAATCAAAACACAAGGCTCCATGGCATAGGCAAGCAGTTTCATAGAAATTGGATTCACACGCAGCAAATTTCCCGCAAAAACTATCTGTAAAATAAAAATTAAACAATCTGTAAATATTTAGAGATTATGAAATCCGATTTTATGATTTTCGACTACTAATGGATGCTATGATAGATTTTTCAGGATTCGCAGTAATTTTCGATTGCGATGGATTCTGTGATAGGGCCGATTTATAAGTTTTAAATTTCGAGTTTTCTTTATTGTAACTAAACTTTGACGCTGTTAGTATGTAGGTCCAATTATCATTAGGTAAGTTTAAAACCGATGTAGGTAAGTTCTTAGTATAATGAATAGAATTATTGTATGTTTCAGGAAATAGTTACTAGGTACCTACCTAAAAATGTATATTTAAATCTATGTTATGGATTTTAATTCTGTAAATTGGGATGGTAAAATGTACCTACATTACATACATATGTATGTATATGGACCCTAGGTATGTAAATATGTAGGTACATAATAATGTATAATGAAAGTGTTGGATGGTTATGGTTAGGTAGACCCATATATGCATATAAAACTTTATATAATAGTTTTAATATACATAATATTCATTTGATTGTTAAAGATATATATTTATATAAATGTCAGAGAGTCCACTTAGTACATAATGTATGAAGGTTGGTACCTATTCAGTGACCTAGATATCAGAAACTACTAACTCGATTTGCGTTTTGTACGTAATTTATTATTTTTGAAATGGAAATTGAAAGAATAGTCAAATTTATAAATTTAAAGTTTAAATTTATACATTTAATTTGCTCTGGCCCGATCCAAATTCATAACTTCAAGTTTCTATTTTTCATTTTTATTTATTAGTTTTAAACTAAATTTGAATATTTTTAAATGTAGCTAAACATTGACGCTATTAGTAGGTAGGTCCAAATATGTAGGTAAGTTTTTAGTATAATGGATTGAATGGATGATTCAAGGAATAGTTACTTAGGTACCTACATACCTACAAATTTATATTTAAATCTAGATTATAGATTTTAATTACGGAAATTAGGATGATAATTGTGTACCTACACTACATACAGATATGAATATGTAGGCATGTTAATGTGTATACATACAATGTACATTGAAAGTGTAAGTTGGTGATAAGTAGGTAGATATATGCATATAATTTTATATGATAGGTGCAATATACATAATATTCATTTGATTTTTAATGATATATAGGTATATAAATGTATGAGAGCCCAAATAGTATATACTGTAAGTAGGTAGGTATTCAGTGACGTAGATAGCAAAAACATGTGTATGTATGTAATTAAGTCATTATTATGCGTAAAAATGAAATATAATTAGGTAGAAGAAATGGATATACATATTTATATCGACCGATAGAGAGACAGACGGAATATCAAGTTTGATTAAAATTTCGGGTTCGATTTTTTAAAGTGCAAAATTTGTAATTGTAATTTGTAATCCGTAATTCTAGATCACAAAAAATATTGATTTTATTGATTTTTAGTAAATTTGTTATAGTAATTAATTTTTTTATAACATAACTTATTATAATAAAATATACTAGCAATCCATTAAACAAAAAAAAAAAAACTTAACTTATTATACTTACTATGAGTTCTTTTCATTTTTCGTCGTTGAGTAGTTCTACCTCTTTGTTGGTTGATAAATATTTGCTTTGTTCCTGATATGGAAATTCATCGGAAAGTAAAAGCTTGCGGCAAATTGTTTCCATATTTTTTATAAATAAATTAAACGCAGGGTTGGATCGTATGTACTTGCTCTTGTGTTCGATCACATTGTTAGTAGAAAAGGTTTAATATTACGAAACGTTATATTAACAAAAGATTATGTCTCACACTATTCTTACATCCGGTGGGAGTTGCTTTGAAGCACGGAAAATGCTGGACAATCCATGCATATATTTCTTTTACTGGCAATGCTTTCTCTTTGGAGAATTCGATTGCCATGAAGATGAAGGAACTGTTGGGAGTTAGAAGTTAAATATAACATTTTATTTTTGTGTAAAGTTTCAACTAACTTACCTACAGCTATATGGCTGTTTATTGTGTGTATGCACCAATGGATTATATGTCACATTGGAAAATTTTGCTTTGGTGGAGTGGGAGTTTTTCCAGTTCCTGCATGGACAAATGTCTCCATTGCAGTGACCATATAGACTTGTGAAGCCACAACTTCCAGAGCGTTCATAACAGCTTCGGTGGCTTTTCGTCTTCCCAAGTAAACCAAGCCCAGTATCGATGAAGGTGGAACGATTCGATCCAGCGTAAAGAAATTCTTAGTCACATAATTGTACCCAAACGCATGGAGCAATTGTTGTTCAATTTAATCAGAAAGCAATGAATGAGCTGTTGCTGTACAGTCATTTGTTGCCATTCTCGCTCAAAAGCTTGTCCAGTCCAAATCTGGCGTTGGCGAAGCCATTTACAAAACTTGCAGCCAGATTCTGCATTCCTGAGTCCACTTGAATCAATGGGAAATTATTTCTTAATTAAACTTTTTTATGTGTACAACGATTCCCAGAACAAATTTCAATCGAAACGAAGAACTAAAACTTGAAAAGAAAAACAGATAACATTCATCCAATTGTATAAGACATTCTGATAAGTACAGAATTATAAAAAAATATTTACGTACTGATTACTAGAATAATTTAATATATATTATGTATGGTCGTTAATGTTTCATAAGTTAAATAAATATGTATATATATACCGAAGAGAATGTTTTGAATAAAAAAAGGTAACGGAAACCCTCACTGTATTATTTACAATTTAAGCGCAATATACATATGTTTATAAGATCCATGTGATTTTTAAAGATACATAAATATGTATATATAAATGTATGACGGCCTACATCGTATGAAGTATTCAGTTCAGTTATTTTGGAAATATATATATTTTTTTAAAACTCGACATTTCAAAAACGAATCAATAGATTTTTTCGAAACTTCGTAATTGGTATTTTTTGACTTTATCTTAATAGTTAAAAAAAACTTCTTTTAGTTATATGAATATAGCTACCTACCCACCTACATCCTTGGTGTTCATTATTTTATGTATATGTTTACATAACTAGGTTCCATATATGTATGTACCTACATATTACTCTCCTATATTACATAATTAAAATCCATACTATAAATTTAAATATGCTTTTGTAGGTAGGTACATGTGTAACTATTCCTTGAATCATCCACTCGACAAGTCATTGTACTAAGAATCAAGGTAATCATACTTACATCGGCTTCAAACCATAGGATAACTAGACTACATACCTACTAAACAGCTTTAATGGTTAGATACATTAAAGTTGTTAGCTACAACAGCAAGTTCGTGTGATCCAGTCTTGCATATTTATGGAGTTATTTTTTTTAATACAAGTTCTTTGTAAAAAAAATGTTGATGCTTCCTTTGAAAGTATGAAGTGCTGATTCTAAAAAGATATCGCTCACCTTTATTGAACAACCCGTTCCAAAGATATAGTTGAAAATCTATTCACTGTTCACCTTGAAATACATAATCTGAAAATACTTTGAAGTGTATCTTTGGAACGGGTTATCCTAAAAATTTGGTTGATACCTTTTTGTAATCTACTCTTGATACCCTCAAAATCAGCATCAAAAGTTTTTATGTAGAAGCCTTATTGAAAAAGATCACTCTTGAAATACGCATATTTAGAATGATGTATGCGTATTCCTGGAGCAATTTTTTTTAATACAACTTCTTTACAAAAAATGTTTATGCTTTCTTTGAAAGTATGGAGTGCTGATTCTAAAAAGATATCGCTCACCTTTATTGGACAACCCGTTGCAAAGATATAGTTGAAAATCTATTCACTGTTCACCTTGAAATACATAATCTGAAAATACTTTGAAGTGTATCTTTGGAACGGGTTATCCTAAAAACTTGGTTGATACCTTTTTGTAATCTACTCTTGATACTCTCAAAATCAGCATCAAAAGTTTTTATGTAGAAGCCTTATTGCAAAAAATCACTCTTGAAATACGCATATTTAGAATGATGTATGCGTATTCCTGGAGCAATTTTTTTTAATACAACTTCTTTACAAAAAATGTTGATGCTTTCTTTGAAAGTATGGAGTGCTGATTTTAAAAAGATATCGCTCACCTTTATTGGACAACCCGTTGCAAAGATATAGTTGAAAATCTATTCAATGTTCACCTTGAAATACATAATCTGAAAATACTTTGAAGTGTATCTTTGGAAGGGGTTATCCTAAAAACTTGGTTGATACCTTTTTGTAATCTACTCTTGATACTCTCAAAATCAGCATCAAAAGTTTTTATGTAGAAGCCTTATTGCAAAAAATCACTCTTGAAATACGCATATTTAGAATGATGTATGCGTATTCCTGGAGCAATTTTTTTTAATACAAATTCTTTACAAAAAATGTTGATGCTTTCTTTGAAAGTATGGAGTGCTGATTCTAAAAAGATATCGCTCACCTTTATTGGACAACCCGTTGCAAAGATATAGTTCAAAATCTATTCGTATTCTATATTAAATAATATGTGTCTAAGAATCACATGAATCTTATGTATGCAGATTGCACCTAAATTATAAAGTTATATGCATATAGCTACCTACCCACCTACATCCTTCATTTTCACTATTATATGCACATGTTTACATACTTAGCTTCCATAAATATATATATATATATGTATATTTTACTATCCTAACTTACATAATTCAAATCCATAACAAAGATTTAAATATACATTTGTAGATTGGTATTTACCTAAGTAACTATTCTTTTAATCATCTATCCGACAATTCATTATACTAAGAATTAAAGTAATCTTAACTACATCGGCCTAAACAGCTTTAATGTCTAGATACATTAAGGTGGTTAGCTACAACAGCAAGTTCGTGCTATCCAGTCTTAGAAAAAGCAGGAGTTTTTTTTTATTCTATACTATACTATACTATGAGACTTACCTTCTCCTTCCATTCCTTGATCATATCGGTACTATCAGCTGGCATTTGATCCTTATAAACCATACACATGTATCCGGATTCGCGCAAGCATCTCTCAACTTCCAGTACTTCATCTGCCGAATTGCACAAGACTGCACAACGCTCCAACTGATACGCGCACTTATCCAAACAGTTCATAACAACCGACATCTTTTCGGAGTTACTTTGCAATTTAATGGAAACTTTAGCCTTGGCATAGACTGCAGCTTCTAAATAGTCTGCAATGCACAACAAAGGCTGATTAGCAATCCTTACAAAATTAATAAATCGCCGAGTCCATGTCTTGGAAGTGACCACCAGTTGAAATGGAATCTTTTCATCTTGAAGAACTGAAGAGATAAGCTTGAAGAGGGTTTCATCAAACTCGGGATTCTCATTCATTATGCTCTCCAAACCATCGATAACTAAAGTTTTACTTGGCGTATGTTGAGCAAGTTTTCCTTCTCGTTGGCCTCGAGCAAACGCTGCCGCACGGTGGTGTAATTACGCACACCACACCCATTAAGCAGTTCAATTTTAACATCTTCGTTGTTTCGAAGTCCATATGCTGGGACAATACTAATTTTTGGTGTTGTGCTAGCCAAAATGCGTCGACAATGACGAGAAATACTCTCAACCTGAACGGACGATGGTGCGATTATAATAACAGCTGAACCATAGGTCGGCAGAATGCCTTTCGATTCTAGACGGAAACTGAACATGCTACAAACCGGAGGCAAATAACACCAGGTTTTACCAGTTCTATTCGAGTTGATCACACAAAAGCAATTGCCACGAACTAAATGCGACCAAGCGTATGCTTGGATGCGATACATTTTATTCAATCGCATGTGCTCCATTTCTTGGTGCATTTCTGCTGTTAACAAGGCATTCTTCATGCGTTCAATTGGTTTAACATTGTTTTTACTGTGAGCCAATACAAGATGCTTAACGAAATTTGTTTTCAAAGTAGCTTTACCAATGACTTCGGGAAGATTAAGATTGGTTTGGTATGATGGAAGATAAGAATTAGTTAAATTACGAAAGTATTCTTTTTGAGTTAATATTTTCGTAGCAACTGACGAAACAATATATTTTAAAATTAAATTACAGGACAAAATACAAAATAAATAAAATAAAACTCGCGCACTTCCAATATTTGTTTTGAAATGAATATCTTTTTTTTTATTGTTTTGTCAGCTGTCAAAATACTCACCATAAATTGAGTAAACTGGTCTTTTCTTGTGGTGGAATTTTGGCACGTACGCATTAATATGCTATGGTTTGCTTCTACTTTTTGATTGGATTTTCTTCATTTTGAACATAAAATTAATAAATATTGCTTAATTTGTAAGCCAGAATCAACAAAAAGCTTTTATTAGTATGTTTTATGTTTGATTAAGGCCTTTAAAAATACAATTTAACTAAAAAGCAATTAATTTTTCAATTTTTGAAATTAACGGATTTCCATTTTAAATATATAAGGTCACCATATCTACCAAAATTGGGATTGCGCACTCCTCCGTTTCGATAAGCCTGTGTTGGTGTCTGCTCCATTTAAAATGCACGGGCAACTAACACATGCTTGTCGAAACGGAGGAAATCCTCTCAATTTAGCTTGTAGGGTGAAAGAGAATAAACCCCAGGAAGTCGTGCCTCTATATTAGTTTCTCTATGACCTCGGATATTGATTTAGACAGTGATACTGATTAAACTTTAATTTTGCCAATCACATGAAGTGGATTTTACTATGTGATAAAACACTAAGTTACTTTTTCTTTATTTGTTTATTAATACTAATATAATAAACGCCTACAAATGTATGCACCTAAATAATACTTATCATTCCACACGAAGTGGGTTTTGTTTTAAAACAGAAATAAATTTATATTCTTATGAATAAATGAAATTGTTAGTTTATTTATTTTTTCACTTTTACAAAATTAGAATATAGTCAATTTACCCCATAAAGTCAGTCAACTTACCCCGGTACTGGGGCTACTTGGCCCACTAGAGGCCATCTTGTAAAATTAAGAAAAAATGGTGGTAACATCAGCTTATTGTAATAGCAACATTTTTATTCAAAAGGTAGAAAAATGCTTTATTAAGGGAAGCTTAACTTGTTTTGATACCTATCATAGTTGTTTTTAAATAAAAATAAATGTAAATTTTGAGTCTACAAGCCCCGGTCTCCCCTACACTTTTTTTGACGACATAAAATTGAAGTATTTTTGTATTTATTTTTTGAATTTTTTGTATTGCATATGTATATTTCGTTATTTTTTATATGCCAATTCATTGAAAATGAATCGCCTTAAAACATAATAAGTATTTTACTTCAATATTAACCCTACTTTCACTAACAGAGGTGCAAAAATCAAGTTTATAGGTGTACACTTTTTTTGACGCTCACAGTATATACATGTATGTATGGGAATATACAAAAAGGTCATATTTTAATTTTTAAATTAATTTAATTTATTATGTCGTGTTTTAAACTGTATAATATAGACATTGATCAGTGTGTAATATGAAGGTTTTATAATAAAATAAAATTGATATTTGCAGATAGAACACATCGCTCAGTTTGTTAAATGGCCAATCCAGGTACAAAATTAAAAAAATCAAAGCAATGGACTTTTATCATAAATTGCGTTTCTAAATACAATAGGTAAGTGTAACAACGCTGTTTTAATTTTATTGTGATAATTCTTTTTTTATTTTTAAGAAGCTCTTTTTCTTCAAAAACAATAATTTTTATTTATTTTTTTTTAGATTTACAGCTATGGTCAAAAGGTGAAACAGTGAAAAACATAAAATATTACTGCTTTTCACGTAGAGGTAAGTTAATTATTGCGAAAATATCCTGCCTGAAATATCGTTTTAATTATTCCTCAACATTTAAGTTTTTTCACTTTTATTATAGCAAAATTCATTGCAAATGTATGGTATTGGATTTCATTATAGAAAGATTAAATCTACAAGAAATAACTGAAGATTTCTGCGAAGAATACGGAAGTGACTGAATTAAAATCTTTTTTTTATATGAAAAAACAAATAAAAATAAAATAATGTAATAAAGCTTATCTCAACAACAATAAAAATGATGTTCTTAGCCTTTTCCCTATAATTACCTAGCATTTTTATTTTTAGTGAATGCTTTAAAAAGCATATTCAATCTAAAATAATATAGGGTTATCCATTTTGCGGTTTCAAAAGTAAACGTAAATAAATCATATTTTATATATATTTTTTTCATATTTCTTGAACGTTGATATTATGTGTGAAACACTACATTATTTAAATGACCACCACGCGAATTGTTGCAAGTATCGATTCTTTTGAGGTTATTTTGGACCACTTTTTATCACATATTGGGCGGAATCTCAGCTATAACTTGACGAATGTTGGTTTTCAAGGGCTCAAGAGTTAAAGGTTTATCTGCATAAACACGTTCTTTCGCGTAGCCCCACAAAATTAAGCCAGGAAATGTCTCTTGCAATGAAGCCATATTCGCTCGAGTTGTGTGGCATGTGGCACCGTCTTGTTGAACCACATATTCTCCAAGTCGCATTCTTCAATTGCAGGCAAAAAAAAGTCGTTTACCATATGACCATAAGGCTCCGAATTGACGGTGACCAGTCGTTCCATCGTCGTTTTCGAAGAAGTAAAGTCCAATCGCACCTCCGGACCAAAAACCGCCCCAAACTGTGACTTTTTGTGGATGTAATGGCCTCTCTTCAATTACTTGAGGATTCTCAGAACCCCAAATATGACAATTTTGTTTATTAACATACCCACCGAGTGAGAAATGTTCTTCGTCGCTGAAAAAATTTTGTTCGAAAAATCGCCATCCACCGCCTGTTGTTCAAGCCCCATTCGACGAATCTACGACTTTATATGGATGTAGGTATAGATCCAAATGCAAAATACGCCATAATGTGCAGTAAGACAGTCCTAATTCCTGAGAACGACGAGGAATCGACACATTCGGGACTTCGGCAACACTTTCACTTACAGCAGCGATACTTTCAGTGGCACGAGCGAAACGATGAGGCGCAGGCCTTACAATATCTGTAACCAATCCAGTCTCTTCAAATTTCTTCACAATTTTTCCAATTGCAGAATCACCATTTTTGTAGTAGGTTTTAACAATTTTTATACGTTGTGCGATAGTTAAGCGATCCATTTTCGTAAATGTCAGACTTTCAACTGAAAAAAAAAATTGGTTTAACAACATAGTTTGACAGATGTCGAATTCCAGCCCTATACTTTTGAAACCGCGAAATGGATAACCCTTTATATTTACAGTCTCAAACAAATATTCAACGGTTTAATAACCAAACGAATCACAAAAATGTTCTTTTTGGTGACAATGGACTTAGACTTCAAAATAAATATTTTTTTCATAATCATTATATATGTATATTATTTCTGTTGTCAAACTCCCTTTTCTCATTTATAAAAGAGTCAAATCCACTAAACGTATCACTGGATAGGAATTTACACACAGCGATGACTTGCACAAAAAGATTATGTTATACCACCTTATCTATATCTATATTATGTACATATAAAACACAAATTTCGTCCGTGTGTGCGCGCATAACTAAAGAACGGATCGATCGATTTTATGATTTTGGGTTTGATGAATTCGTTTTGACCCAAGGAAAGATATATCACACTGAAGGAAAATCATGAAAAATTTCCAGGAAAATTGGATATCACTTGAATTTTCACGATTTAGGGCCTGATAAATTCATATCGGTCCAAGAAAGGTCATGAGATAAGATACTGGAGGAAAATCCTGGAAAATTTCCAGAAAAATTTGAATCCAATCCGCACTGTGACTGATGATAATGAAATAGAAATGTCAGATGAAATGCACAACGAAGCTTTGATTTTGATCGAAGACATGTGTCTGCTTATGAGTGGCAATTTGTTGTGCAAATTAGGAATGCCACCACCAACTCGGCCAAGGCATGGCGCATTTAATCGAGAAATAGAGCGAAAAAAAGATCTCGATCGAGTAGCATTGAGTCAAGCAGTTCAAACAAATGTGCCAATGTTGAATCAAGAACAAAAGAAATTGTACGATGAATTAATGCAGGCAGTCGATTACGCCTCTTCTGGGATAGCGGCTAGTATGCGATGGCGAAAGTTTTGCAGCAATGTAAGATTATCATCTGGGACGAGTGCACAATAGCTCACAAACATCCATTGGAAGCTTTAAATCGTACGTTGAAAGATTTACGAAATGATAAACGACATTTCGGTGGCGCAATGATTTGCAGCAAACTCTGCCTGTCATTCCAAGATCAACTCCGGGAGATGAATTGCACGCTTGCCTGAAATCATCGGCGTTATGGCGCTAAGTGAAGAAATAGCAATTGAAAACAAATATGCGAAATGGCCAGTTAGCTGCAGAGTTCTCCAGGCAATTATTGGCGGTCGGCAATGACATGATACCAGAGTACTTAGTCACCGGTCTGATTGAATTTCCGCCGAATTTTTGCCACTTTACTTTTCGCGATTTTTTTCCCAAATATGTCTCAAAATTATATTAACCGTGATTGGCTGAGTTCACGAGCGATTTTGGCTGCGAAAAACAAGGATGTCGGTCATATGAATTTTGTCAATCAAAATCAAATCGCCGGCGAGTTACATTTTTTTCAAATCCGTGGACTCCGTGATGGATGAAAACGAAGCCAGCAACTATCCCACGAAATTTTTGAATTCTTTGGATGTTCCGGGCTTTCCGACAAACAATTTAAAATTGAAAGTCTGCTCAGTTATAATTTTGCTGCGCATCCTCAATGCACCAAAACTTTGTAATAGAGCGCGTTTCATTGTGAAGAAAATAAGGTCTAATTCAAGCTACGATTTTGCGGGGAAAATTCAAAGGCGAAGATGTTTTCATTCCGCTTATTCCGAACGATTTGCCATTCGTGTTTTAGCGTCTTCAATTTCCGGTGCGTCTCGCTTTTGCTATGAAAATCAATAAGTCGCAGGGACCTTCGCTGGATGTTTGTGGCATAAATATTGAATTCCTATGTTTCTCACATGGTCAATTATATGTGGCGTGCTCACGTATCGGCAAACTTACTGCTTTGTACGTGTACGCACCCGAAACTAAAAATGTTGTGTACCATAAAGCACTTCAGTAAAAATGCGTAAGGCTGGGCGATAAGCCAATTATTTTGATTTGATTGAAAAACATAGACATTGTTAATTTAGTTATTTGTATTGTATTTAATAAAACTTTAGAATAAAGAATTTTTATTGACCGCAATTAATGAAACAGCATTGTACATGCTGAGAATTATTATTCTCTTGACATAAATGAATTTAGGCGGAACGAAGTTCGCCGGGTCAGCTAGTTTTCTATAAATTTCGGCAATTTCAAATAATTCAATAAATGAATAATTTGATATAAAGAATGCCTCACTCTCACTTTTAACCTATTGAATATGTGAAAGAGAAAAATATGTATTACTTCTGTAATTTAATTTTTTTTTCGCTTGCACATTGCGTGAGTGGAGAGAAACATTTCTCTCTCTGCACCATGAATGAGTGGAGTGGATTCCCTGTTGTAGACGTGTATTTTATCTGCTAGTGTTTGAACACAAAGTTATGGTGATGAGATATCTAAAAAATATTTGAAATAGAAATTGTTTGAACTAAATAATGTAGAGAAAAATGAATTTCAATGTAGCTAGTCTCAAGTCAATTTCAATCTAGTTTACGAGATACGAAATACGTTTTTATTTGGCAATCCGGAATCCCTCTCCGATCCGGGATCCCAACTGAACAGTTTTGTATGGTTGTGACGATTCACATCATAATGAGTGTGCAAGTGGAAATATTCAAATTAAAGAAAAAATGTTTGTTGCACAATTATGATATAAATAATTACAACAGTCGATTTTGATGTTCAAGGATATGAATGTGTAAGTCCTTCTGGTTTCGATTCTGATTTTAAATCCAGAAGCAAAATTCTTTTCTTTTCAGAATCGGAACTGTAATTTTTTAACAAGTGAACACTTTCAGAAGAGTCACGTTGTAATTAATAGATCTATGTATGCAGGTGGAATTGGAAAAGAGCTTAGTACGAGTTCATATACTGATATTTCCAAATTTTGGTTTTTTCTAATATAGTGAATACGGAATTAATAATTGGGATGAATGCTGGAATGTATGAAAGTAAACATCTCTTTAATCAAATAATTCAAGAAGTTATACATACATATATATATCATATATGTATATCAATTTGCTCATACAATTATATACATTTATTTTATAATGTTTTTTTGGAATAAAATGTAATCTCTCAAATATCTTACTTATTTTGAAACTAAAATACCATTATATTGAGGTAACATAAACGGTTTTAAAAATGTTCTTTATTAAAACTTTTTTTTAACAAATTTCTTTAAATAAATTAATTAATTAAAATCATAATCTTGAATGTATTTCGGCTATTCTACCAGGCATCATCAGCAACACACGACTAAAGGACGCTTATTGTATACCTATGGATGTATATCTACATGCTATGTCAAATAAATTAAATAAATTCAATACATTTAAAGGATGTTGTGTAAATAAAAAAAAAAACAAATCATTGTATTTAAAATTAAAATTAAGAAAATGTGAAAAGGATGAAAAGAGAAAGAGATATAATTGAAAAAACATTATTGTAGGTTCAACAAGTTACGAATCTACATTCCCCATGTCGGCATTCAAGGCTCCTGCATCTCTATAGGCTCTCTTACGCACCAAGTCTTCGGCTATCGTTCACACATTTCAAGAGCCGAACATTACATGCCGATTGGCAATAAGTTTTCACATAGTACTCATCCTGACCTGTTAGCAATTGTTGTTGATAAATGTTGGTTGTATTGCGTGCATTGCAAGAGCAGACTTTCTTGGCTTGTTGTATCCAATGTTCTTTAAATCTCGTTTTCACACAGCCAGCGTTTCGTTAAAAGAAATTTCGCAGATCGCTTCAAATCTGTGTCTGCACTACTTTTACTGGTTAATTTATGCGCACTTTTAATTTCTTGTTGATTACTGTATCTGTATAAACATTTTGCTGCCCTGCCTATTACATTTACCAATAAAAAATGGCTATACAGTATAACAATAAAATCGACATTCGGTCAGAAAATTGTTCAAACATACAAAAAAAACTCACAAAACTTTCCACTTGCTTGTATGCAAATAATCTACGTTTTTTTAAGCTACTACAAAATGACTGCTGCGTTTCACTTTTTCAAGAGATGTTCGGCATATACTCGTATGTAAGCAATATAGAAATCTCCTATTGATAATAATTTAATGTTTAAACAACGAACAATGCATTTATGGTGAATAAAGTTTTTCTTGTACGGTTGGGGCCTCTTAAGTGAATTTATTCGTATTCGTAGTGTTCGCAGTGGTCATATCGTCGTAGAAAAATTAATTTAAAAAATATTTGTAAACATTTAGCACCTTTTAACGGCCTTTAGTCCAAACATTTTGCGTCTTATTCTGCTGATCTCACTTGGACTCACCAGTTGACTAGTGAGCAAGTTGTCAATAAGCCAATTTTGTTAAGCTGAGTTCATCTTACATGGAATTTTTGACAAACACCCAATGTGAAGTATATGTACAAGGACTAGATCATCCGGCTTTAAGCTTTAATGATTTTTAATCTCGTTGGATCGCCGGATGAAACGCAAATGTTGTGCTTTAAACGCCGTTAAAAGCTATTTAGAATCAATAATTAATCAACAAGTCCGATTAAATAATGCTTAGTTTTTTGATTAAATGCAGTAGTATATTTAATTTGTATTATCAAAAAAAAAAAAAAAAAAAAAAAAAAAAAACTTCCTTAATAACTGTCTGGCCTAGGACAAAATCTTGCAGCTTTACTGATTACGAATTTTTAATCTCGTTGGATTGCCATCAGGATGAAACTCAAATTTTGAGGACTAAAGACCGTTAAAAGTTATTTTGAATCAATAATTCTACAATTCCGATTAAATAATGTTTAATTTAACTTGGCTGAATTATTTTAATTTGTAACAATTCTGTTTATAAAAGTACTGTTTATGCAGACCCGCAGAAGCAGAAAGGCATTCGACTTCCGGAAGTTGGTTGTTTTTTATCTGTCCCAAACCTCTAACTGAGTAGGCTGAAAGCTGAAACATTGTAGCTGTTTCAGCTGAAATTTTGTTTAAGAAAGTACATATTTAAGATTTATTCTTAATAATAGTTTAATAATATTATTTTCTTGTAATATAATATATAAAATATTCAAGTTATGCAAAAAAAAATGGTAACTGTAAGAACAACGCACGCACGACTAATTTACAGTCTATTGACAAAGAAAGTATAAAACCTAGTTATTTATGAAGAAAATAAAAAAAAAATAAAGATATTTATAAATTTTGTGTTTATTAAACAAATTTTCTTTTAAATGATATTATTTGTTTAAAACTAATAGCATTGCACAAATATATGCATTCTGAAGCCTTAGATAGTATACATTAGAAGTTAATGTTATATAATATGTGTATGTATGTATGTTTTACTCATATGTATAAAGTATATTAGAATAGTTATGTATAATATTTAAAATAAAAAAAAACACCTTTGAAAAGCTCTTTTGTGTGATTTATATTATGTATAATATTTATAGTATTCGCTTGGTTCTTCTTTCTCGTTATTACATTTATCTTTAAAAAATGTTGAAATTATATTTCAAAAATATATTTTCAATTGCTACATCCATAAAGTGTTTTATTTTGTTGACAAAATTCGATAAAATATGTGAAATAAAGAAAATAAAATAATTCAAAATATTTTAACTTAAGCTGAAATGCAAATAATAATACATAAGTAAATAAATCTATGCGAAAAATATTTAATATATTTTATATGGTTCCATATTTTGATGATTATGTTTTTTATAGTGTGTGAGTGCTTAAGATTTAAGAAAGACAGCCGAATCTTTCTAAGGGTAATATATATAATATGTAAGTGAACTTATGAGATTTTGTAGATTTTTCTGTTCCCTTTTCCTCGAACAAACTTTTTTAAGAATATCGTTTTGAGGTTTTTTAAGGTAGGAAGAAATCATTTGTATGTTTCTGGGGAATCTGTTTTCAACTTTATTATTGTTGCGTTCTCATGGAGATTATTGCACAAAGCTTTTCATGTATTTTTGTAAACAGATCTTTTCTCTTAGAAAGCATTTTGTTAAAAAGACAAAGGAACAAAATAGTTAAGTAAAATATAAATTTGGTTCGTTTGTTTTAATTGAGCTTTCTGTAGCAAGGCCCAGCCTTGATTATTCATTACTATTTAAATAAACAAAACCGTCGGACGAATTTCGACTTACTGGCAAAATTAAAATAAGTTAAAAATGTATTTAAATAAATGTGTAACTTTCGCGTATCCGTTCTTCCCTCTTTAGGTATCTTTATCCCCTCTGCTGAAGTACCCTAATACACCGCTGGATGTTGTTCAACGTTAGTTGGCATATGTTGTAGTTGCATAGCAGCTCGAGCTATAGCCGAGGGATCGGCTCCAATGAGAGCTAACGGTACTGATGGCGGTTGAGTCTGTTGATGCTGTTGTGATTGTTGTTGAGCTTGTTGTTGTTGTTGTTGGTGTTGTTGATGGTTTTGTTGCTGATGTTGCTGCTGCTGTTGTTGAACTTGTTGTTGTTGCTGTTGTTGTTGTTGCTGCTGTTGTTGTTGCTGTTGCCGATGCTCAACTTGTTGATGTTGAGCTGCTTGCTGAATCGATAGCTGCAAAAGCTGCTGTTGTTGTAATTGATGATGTTGATGCTGTTGCTGCTGTTGTAAATGGGATTGCTGCTTTATATGTGAAGTTATTGTAGATGTAACCATTGGAACCAGACCAGGTGCCAAAAGGGCGGGATTACCAGGATTATTCGCACTTGTGCTGCCTGCAGTTGAGGTGATTTGTTGTATCGTATGCATTGTAGGTGGTTGATGAGGAACTGAAATGCAAAGATTTTTAATTGATTATAGGTTAACGAATACTTATTTAATTTAAATTTATTTTCGTCTTCAAAATCATATTACATAGTAGGATATTTCTTTACTTGCGATATATGAACTATAGGGCAAGTGTTGCATTTAGAAATAAAATGACGACTTGCTCTTATGTTCGATCACATCGAATGCAAAAGGTTTCTATTAAGAATCTAAATATATTTTCAAAGTAGTTTTTTTCTTAATTTTTGTAGTTCTATTTGAAAATGGGGTTTAGAAAGAAAGAAAGTTACTGTATTGTAAAGATCATACATGTATTAAAACACAGTTACTATCTGGCAAACGCCGAGTATACACGTGTTTAAAGACCGCAACCTTATAGTTTATTTCGAGCTGACATTTTTTTCGCAACGCGGTTTATAATTTATTAGTTTATTTTTCTATTTCCTATTGCGTATCATACGTAAATAAATATCTCTCGTCAAACAAAATAACAAAACAATTATGCCTGCGGATCCCCCAAGAAAAACTGGTTTAAGTCACTTGATCCAGATGCTCTCTTAAACCAGCGCACCAAAATAAAACGCAAATCCAATGAAGTATTCTACCCACCACTCCCAAACATTCGCTGCAATGACAACGCTATTTGGTAATATATGGCCTATAATCTTTTCAAAATTAATCGCGGTCTAGAACATATTTCTAAGGAAATCGAGGAAGTTAAAGCCATGCGTCCCGGTGACTTTTTAGTGAAAGTAAGCAATTTATCAACGGCAAACAAATTCTTAAAACAAACCACATCGACTACATACCAGTGAAAGTTACTTTACATAACAAACTTATTTCAGTGCAAGGTAGAAGCCTCTTTCCCCATATAAGAGATATTCCTGAAGAAGAGCTTTTGAGTGAGTTCCATTCTCAAAAAAATTACGTAAATAAAAGAAATGTTTAAGAAAATTAATAATGAATTAATAATGAAACGAAATAAAACTGGGAAGCTCAATTGCAAAGTTGAAGAATATATTGCCAATCCAATGAGATGCATCACCTGCCAAAATAAGGGCATACAAAAAATCGCTGTACAAATACTGAACTTTGCAATGAATGTTACATTCGAGAAGCCTGGCAAATCTTCAAATCATGACCCCGCACTGCATTAATTTCCCGTGGCAAAGAAAAAAACCGACCCCAAGCCCTCTATGGCAGACATAATTAAAAACAGAATTCTTAACAACAATCAAAATAAAACACAACATCCGCAATCACTAATTGAACAAAATAATCTTACTGGAAACAACTCCTCCGCCTGACCAAAATCAAACCAATCGTCTATTCCGCTAAATCTTAACTTAATATCAACTAGAAAATCTCTAGAACCAGATGAAAATATTGTGACCAAAGCAAACTTCAACAAACACACGCTTATTAACCAAATAACAAACACGAACATGAAATAAATCTTACAAAACCAACCGATCAACAAACACACCAGCTTACATAACTCAAACTCAAAACCAACCCCAAAAACAAAATTCATACTCATATACAAGTTCATCGACATCAGATTCCCCATTATCAAGCGTTACAAAAACACTTCTTAAGGAAAATAACTATACTATACAAATCAAATGGATACCGATGATGAACAGTAACCACAATAAAACCCCAAAAATAAATGACTCTGCTACTCGAGTGTTGAATCCTTCAAGCTCACTTGTAAGCTAGAACGCTTCAACATTCGGGTAGCGGAGTCAAAAAATATCAAAGCAACCATATCTTTTAACCCTTCGTTCTAAACAATCTTTCGGTATTTTAATAACCTCCATGAACTTCAGCTGTTAATAAGCCAACTAAAACCTACTATCATCGCTCTTCAAGAAACCCACATTCCCATGAACACCGATTTTCAAACCGCAATTTTCTCAGACAGCCTGTCAAACAAACAACAAACACAAATAATAGATCAACGGTGAGACAAAATAATAGAAAATAAAAACCTTAAAATAATATGGGTACCTGGACATGCCGGTATTCCCGAAAACTAAGTGGCAGACAAAACAGCTAAAGCTGCCCCCAATGAACCAATCTTCAACAAAAAAGATGCAAAAAAAAACTTTTGCAACCAGCCTGCCAAATCAAGAAAAGAAAATGGGAAGAATATTCACTATTACTCCCGGATCAACCCTCAAGCTGAAAAAACTATCTGCCCGTCAAATATTTCCCAAAATATGATTAGATGTTATATAAGACTTCGACTCGGCCAATGCAATATCAACCACAACCACTACATATCAAAAGAAGAAGCGCAAATCTACCACCTCTGCCACGGGAACATTCCCCTCACCGTTAAACATCTCACTGTTGATTGCGAGCATATCAGACTAATATACAAAAAAAATTAATAATACTATTAGTCTGATAAATCTTTTAACTGTTTCCTCAGAACAAAACATTATTGATGTTTCAAAAATACTAACTTTAATCAAATTTGAAAACCTCATTTAACTTTAATATTTATATTAAATATAAATACGAGTATACTTTAAGTAAAACCCAAAACCTTAAATATTTCAAATTAACTCCTCCTATCGGCTGAGAGTCCGAAAAATAATTATTAATTGTGTAATTTATTACCTGTTATTAGAGTTGTAAATAATAATAATAATGATAATAATAATAATAATAATAATAATAATAATAATAATAATAATAATAATAATAATGATAATAATAATAGTAATGAAAATAATAATAATAATAATTATTATAACAATAATAATAATACAAATAATAATAATAATAATAATAACAGTAATAATAATAATAATGATAATGATGATGATGATGATGATGCTTTATATTTATTTTATAGCCTAATGCAAGCAACTAACAATTAATTAATTAATATCTTAAAACTAGCTAACTATTTAAGACTTAAGATTAAATTTAAACTAAGGAACTAGGTACACAGGATACAGTAAGGAAATTTTTAAGATTAGAGTGCTCGTTGTAGAGGATTTGGAAAGGTTTGGATCAAAAATACTTGAAATATAAGCTTTCTGAAACATTCTAGTCATCGGTTCATTTTTGCCGTAGTCGGTACGATGGAAAAGGATTGCGAAAAGTGGTATAGATCTTAGATGACGATGGTTTACGTTCCATGTGATCTTGTCATACAGGGCTGGACAATCAATACCTCCAGTTAGAAGTTGGTGAATAAACATTATCACGACGTCCGTCGCGTCGGTTTAATGTTTATAAGTTTATCAGCTTTAGTCGATTTTCGTAGGGAGGTTAGTGGTAAGGGTCGTCCCATCTAAGGCCCCGTGAAGTGCAAAAATCTACGCTGAACAGCCTCAATACGAAGAATATGGATCTGATGGTATGGAGACCAGACTTGCGCGGCATATTCAAGGAGAGGCCTAACAAAAGATATATAAAGAGATTTGGTGACATAGGGATATGAAAATTTCTTAGACCAGCGTTTAACAAATCCAAGGGTAGAATTGGCTCTATTAATGATAGAATCGAAATGATCCCGGAAATTGAGATGGTTGTCACAAATAACACCTAGGTCGTGAATGGAAGATACGATGGCAATTGGTTGGTTATTAATCAGATATTGGCGTTGCAATAGGGGTGGGAGTTTACGAGAGCAAGTAATGGCTTGACATTTGTTAATATTGAGCTCGAGGGAGTTATGTTGACACCAGACAAAGAAATTATTTAAGTCTATTTGAAGCAATTGCGCATCAGCGGTGTATAAAATGTGTTTTGAAATCCGCATATCATCAGCATAAATCTGGAGGTCTAATTGCTGAAGAATAAGTTCAATATCATTAACAGTGAGCAGGAAAATCAAAGGTCCTAAGTGACTACCTTGCGTGACACCTGATGTTGAACAGAAAGGGTTAGAATAACAGGATCTAAAATAAACTGTATAATGACGATCAGTTAAATAGGATTCAATCCAAGATATAAACAGAGCAGGGAAACCATATGCTTTAAGTTTAAAGACAATAATCTTGTGGGAAATTTTGTCAAATGCCTTCCTAATATCAGTTGCAATTGCATCGACTTCCCAGCTTCTAAGGCACATATAGTACTTGAAACGAATTCAGTGAGATTGGTAAGTTGATCTACCTTTAAGAAAACCGTGCTGAAGGGAGAATATCTGATAACATTGAAAACAATGAAGGAGCAAAGTATCATGAATTATACTCTCAAATAGTTTAGGTATGCAAGAGAGTTTGGCAATGGGTCTATAGTTGGATATATCATTCTTACACCCTTTTTTATGGACGGGAATGATAAACGAGTCCTTCCATTGTTTAGGCAACACACCGTTTGGAAAAGTAAAGTGAGGGGTTTGGAAAATTTGGAGATACATTTTTTAAGGACAATAGGAGGAATCCCATCGGGACCATAAGAAAAGTCATCCTTAAGCAGATTGATTTTATCAATAACAGAAGACAAAGATATATTAATCGAAGATAAAGAAGTTTGAATGCAATTGTTCATATAATTGAAGTAGTTGTTATCTACTTCATTACTATTAGGAGAAAAGGTTTGATTAAAGAAATCAGCAAAAAGGTTCGATATAATTTTTGTGTTTGAAGATGACGAGTGTAGTTAATGCAGTGTTAAAGGATAACCATCGGATTTCTTTTTTGAATTGATAAATTAAAAGAAATGTTTGGGATTCGAAATAGGATCGGCCTGGGTTTGAATGAGGTGGTTGGAATAGAGAGATTCACACATGTTGGAGAAGTTATTATGAACTGAGACATAATTAAAGAAGTCTTGATTAGATTTTGACTTGAGATATTTCTTCCAGAGCTTGGTTCTTCTATTTCTTAGTGAACGAAGTTCTCTATTATACCAGGAAGGAGAAGTAAATTTTTTCTGAGTTGAAAGTGGGATGGTTTGCGAAAAACAACTTTGGATTTGATTATAAAAGGTGGTAATCTTAGAGTCGATGTTAGATTCGTCAGTGATAAAATCAAAGTTAATATTACCTGATAATGATAATGATAATGATTATGATAATGATTATGATAATGATTATGATAATGATTATGATAATGATTATGATAATGATTATGATAATGATTATGATAATGATTATGATAATGATTATGATAATGATTATGATAATGATTATGATAATGATTATGATAATGATTATGATTATGATTATGATTATGATTATGATTATGATTATGATAATGATAATGATAATGATAATGATAATGATAATGATAATGATAATGATAATGATAATGATAATGATAATGATAATGATAATGATAATGATAATGATAATGATAATGATAATGATAATGATAATGATAATGATAATGATAATGATAATGATAATGATAATGATAATGATAATGATAATGATTGTTGGAGCGCATAACATTTTATATTAAATATTAATATAAATAATTTTGAATTAAAAAGAAAATAAACGTTAAAATTATAAATAGAAAACTTAACGTACATTTAAATTTGCCGCCACTTGTTAGGGCGAGCCATATTTTATTATCCCTAAAAATATGTATCTTACATAGAAAAAACATAGAACAGAGCTTATATTAAATCTTATATAGACAAATAAAATCACTCCTAGTTAAACACTCGACGCGCACAGTCTTTTATTCGTCCACTTTCGCTCTCGTATTCGCTCGATCTTGCACAGTGATCCACAGGTACAAGTAAGTACAATACAAATCCGCGACACTTAGAATACTATATTCTATTATATTCTATGGTACTTGGTGAGAAAACCCTCTCATCCAACATTTTTTGGCGCTCAACGTGGGGCGAAATTTAAAGTTAATTTTTAAATATATATTAAATTAACTTATAACAAGCTCAATTATGAACTACAATATTCCTCAATTTTTAAATTGAAAAAGTGATCGGTGCATATAAAATCTCTAAAAAAAACATTGACATTCAAAATTAAAGAGATTCGCAGTTCGGTACGCGATATACTCGGTGTTCGTGAGTGAAAGTGTTATGCAGCAAATCATCTTAAAGCAAGAAGCAGGAAAGCAGATCATCTCTAAAGTATAAAGATCATCGAAACCATCAAGAAATCCACTGGAGTTCACACGAGTGAAGTAGTACAAAAAAAAAGGGTAGATAGGTATACATCTCCTAAAAGGTACTTGTCCACCACTTATAACGAACCTGCGTTAAGTCTATTCAAGAATACATACTTATATGTATATACATCTTAAAGCTACTTAAAATCCACGATCAAATAGATCTTCAAATTTAAACCTAAAAAGCTTAAAAGAATAAAAAAGAAAGAACGCATATTCGTTATAAAGTATTTATCATATTTAAACTGTAACGACATTTATTTAAAATATATTCTGCAAAAAATATACAAAAAAAATATATGTATATCTTGCAAAAGTACATTGTATCGTACACTCGATCTATTACTTAGCATAAGAGCTTTGCCAAATTTGTATAGGCTCATGTACGATCACGCCATATCGAACGAGTTAAAGCATATAAAAGTCTAATATAACGTCACGCCATACCAAATTACCACATTAAAATTCATGCTTGAGCTTTCATTTTGATCGATTGCAACATATCGTACACACGTTCCACAAAAGCTTTTATACTTTCTTTGGAAGTGGATTATAATTTTTTACTGCCCACGCAGAACATCGTCGCTGATTCTTGCTTTGCGCCTATCTTTTAATTCATCATCAAAATACACCATCGTTGGACTCGATATTCAGCTATCAATACATTTTTGTGGCGTAAAAATATATTTTATCACTTCGCTATTTGAAAGGATTTAGTACCAAGATAAATAATTCATTTATTAAATTTTCCAAATCGATTGGCCGGATTTAGCTATTGTAGCTTATAATCATTGCATTGTTGGATTTAATTATATGTAATATTATTTGGTGTTTCCTATTAATCATCGTGGGAGTTTTGCTGTTGCTGGAGAGTGGCTGTTGCTGTATTTTGCTGCTGTATATTATTGCTGCTGGATTATTTAGTATTCTTGATTTTTTTTAATCTGTCGTTCCTGTTGGATCGTCTCGTTGGTTTTGTTGTTGGTTGCCGCTGTGGTTTTGATATTTCGTCTGAGGTTATTGGGGTTGATAGATTCTTTGGTTAGATTTGCTGTTCAACATGCCAGATGAAATAACTATTGAGGAATTAAAGGTGATGCGTGCATCGAGTAAAGGAAACATAACTCGCATAAAGACAATGGTCGACAAATTAACGAGTGCTAACTCAACGGAATTGGAATGCCGATTAGGGATTCTGGAATCCTATTTTAAGCAGGTTTTATCCTACCAGTCACAAATTGAGAGGTTACAGCCAACAGATAATACAAGAGGTGAATTAGAGGAGTTATATATTACAACAAAGACTAAAATTGTATCACTGATGGGGCCATGTAGGCGAGGTAGCACCTTTGAAACTTCCTTTGCTGTACCTGCTACTACATCTAGTCGTTTACCACTTTTGTCTCTGCCACATTTTAGCGGGAAGTATTCTGATTATAAGAATTTTATCAAATCTTTTGAAAGTTTCGTAGATTCAGATCCTTCTCTGAGTAGAATCGAAAAGTTTAACCACCTTTTGTCTTGTCTATCGGATCAAGCGCTTGGAACAATTTCATCTTTTCATATAACAGAAGAAAATTACACAAAGGCACTGGATAAACTAAAAGAGAGATACGACAATAATACATTAATATTTTTGGAACATATTTCAAACTTATTTGAACTTCCAAAGTGTACAAAATCTTCAGCCCCTCAACTTCGCAACATAGTTAATAGCATATCTGCTATTTATAACTCTCTATCGTCATTAGGAAATGATAAAGATATTTGCAATGCTATTATCATATACATAGCCATGTCTAAAGTAGACAATGAAACACAGGCAAAATGGGACGAACAGCTGGATTATACTAATTTACCTAAATGGGATGATTGTGCTAAGCTGATAAGCAAACGATGCCAATACCTTGAGGCTCGTACCAATAAACAGATGTATTTAAATCGACTGGAAACATCACATTCTGATCAAAGGCTTACTAATAGAATAAAATTTCAAAAGTTCAACCCAAGCCAACAAACTTCGTTGACTATTTCAAAAAAGCATTGCGTTTTCTGCAAGGACAATGAACACTTTATTGTTAACTGTCCTAATTTTATAAAACTTTCAGTTTTCGAGAGGTTTTCGGCTACAAAAAAACTCAACCTTTGTACTAATTGCTTGGGAAAGGGTCATAACAGGTCGAAATGTCCATCAACATTTAACTGCAAAACTTGCAACAAGCCGCATCATTCTCTTCTGCATCGACATCAAGGAGACGACGTCATCCAGGATAAAGGTGCTGGCACATTATCGGCGGTTGTTAATACTGCATTACAACCAGCACCCGTTAAGACTACAAGCCAAATTATTCTTGCCACTGCTTTAGTTCTTGTTCAAGATTCTACAGGGGGCTTTCAAATAGGAAGAGCTCTTCTTGATTCAGGGTCGCAAATTAATTTGATTAGTGAAGGTTTCGCTCGTGTTCTTAATCTTCATAGAACAAGAAAACATGTTGAAATTATTGGTGTAGGATCGGCTCAAACTCAGTCTAACTTTCAAACCCAAACTCTAATAAGGTCAAGATTCAATAATTTTACAATGTCTTTAGAGTTTCTACTAACTCGAAACATCACTGGTCATCAACCTGATATGGAAATGGGTATCTCAAATTGGAAGATTCCTCCTAATATTGAACTAGCTGATGAATATTTCAATGAACCGTCAGATATCGATCTGCTACTAGGAGCAGAAACCTTTTTTGATTTATTGTCAGTTGGACAGATTAAACTGGGATCTGGATTACCTACATTGCAAAAAACCAAACTAGGATGGATTGTTTCAGGAAGGTGTACCACATCAGCGAACGTCTCAAGGTCACTCTGCTGTCATACTACTCATGATGAGTCACTGGACATCTACGTTAAAAAATTTTGGGAGCTCGAAGAGTCAAGCTGCCTCAAATCTAAATGGACCGAGGAGCAAGCATCGTGTGAAGCTCATTTTTTGGACACAGTTCAGGTTCTTCCCAGTGGTCGTTTGTCTGTTCAACTTCCTTTCAAAAATGATCCCAGCTGCTTAGGAGCCTCTTTTGACATCGCCCACAAACGATTTCTCTCTCTCGAACGTAGGCTGGATAAACAATATTTGGTTAAGGTCGAATACTGCAAATTTCTACGAGAATATGAGGAACTTGGGCACATGTCCTTAGTCGAGAAACCAAATACACAGGAATCACACTATTATATTCCACATCAATGCGTGATTAAGCCGAATAGTACATCTACAAAGCTAAGGGTTGTATTTGACGCTTCCTGTTGCACTTCTTCACAGGTATCCTTAAATGAAATTCTTATGGTTGGACCGACCATTCAAGATGAACTGTTCATTCTTTTGCTGCGTTTCCGTTTTCATCGTTACGCTCTTACTGCGGACATAGTTCAAATGTATAGGCAGGTATTAATTCATCCGGATCAACGCCAGTTCCAATATATACTTTGGCGGGATAATCCGTTTAATCCTGTTAAGACTTACAAACTCAACACAGTAACATATGGAACTTCATCTGCACCTTTCCTTGCTATAAGATGCCTTCGTTTTCTAGCAGACAAATATGCAGACACTTTCGAAAGGGGATCAAAAGTTGTAGCGTCCGATTTTTATGTCGACGACATGCTCACAGGTGCTGACGATTTGGACTCGCTCCTGCAAATTAAGGAGGAGGCAACTGCAATTTTGAGTTCTGCTGGATTTGAGCTGTCGAAATGGCAGAGTAATCATAAATCAATGTTTTCCAAAGACAAATCTCTTAATACTAGTAAGGATTTGAAAATCGTCGAAGAGAACTTAACGAGTACACTTGGAATCACTTGGGATTCAAAAGCTGACAATTTTGAGTTCTCATACACGCCAAATGGAACTAATATAAAAGTCACTAAGCGGTCCATTTTATCGATTTCTTCTTCTCTTTTTGATCCCATGGGATTGTTGAGTCCTATTATCATAAGGGCCAAAACTATTTTACAAAAATTGTGGATTGAGAAAATTGATTGGGACGAATCGGTTCCACAAAACTTATATACGGAATGGATTCAGTTCCCTTTCGACCTAAATTCCCTGCAGAAACTTCCTATTTCACGATATGTTTTAGCAAAAAACAAAAGGGATGTTCAGATCCATGGATTTTGCGACGCATCTATGATGGCATATGGTTGTTGTTTTTATGTGAGAACAACAGACTTCGAGGGAAGGGTTACAACAAAATTGCTAGTTGCAAAATCAAGGGTTGCTCCTACTAAACGGAAGCAGTTACCACGGCTGGAGTTGTGCGGAGCACATTTATTGGTAAGACTTTGGGCTAAGGTAAAATGTATTTTTGGCAATAACTTACCTAAAGTTTATTTCTGGACTGATGCTGAGATCGTACTAAACTGGATAGGCACTCATTCTTCCAAATTAAATACTTTTGTTGGTAACAGGATAGCTGAGATTCAGGAAAAATCTGTGGACATATCTTGGAGACATGTTCCTGGGACAGAAAACCCGGCGGATATACTTTCCAGAGGATGCTCGGTAGAAGAGTTAAAAAGTTCTATATGGCTTTCGGGTCCAAAATTTCTGCAGAAAGGTTCGGAACATTGGCCAGCCACACCAAAATTAATACTTTCAAAAGAGCAACAAAATCTTGAAATTCGAAAAACGGCGCTCATTTGCCAAAATAAAACTGCTAATTTTCTCTTCCAAATAACCGAAAATCACAGTTCGTATACAAAAATACTAAGAATATTCTCATATATATTGAGAGTTTTCAATAAAAACCAAAAACAGGAATTCCTCGCTCTATCTACTATGGAGATTGAAAGTGCCTTATATCGCATCATTTGGATTATTCAAGACCAATTTTTCTCGGATGAAATGGCATCCATAAGGAAAAATAAGGAGATGAAAGGGTCTATTAAGTGGCTCAATCCATTTTTGGACAATACCACAGGGTTGGAGCTGTTAAGAGTAGGGGGACGTTTAAAACATATTCCTAATCTATCAACGGAACAAAAACACCCATATTTACTACCCAAAAACTCAAATTTCGTTATTTGCATGGTCAGGCACTTGCACTTGGCAAATTATCATGCTGGTCCGAAAATGTTAGTTTCGCTAATAAGAAGAAGATTTTGGATCGTCAATGCACGAGAGGTAGCACGACGAGTTGTCAAAAATTGCATACTCTGCGTAAAATATAAACCAAAACTTCTCGAACAAGTCATGGGCGATTTACCACCGGAAAGGCTGACAGCATCCCGTCCATTTTTACGTGTGGGGGTAGACTTCTGTGGCCCCGTAATGACTTATCTGAAAATTCGAGGAAAAAGGCCATATAAGTGTTACATCGCTGTCTTCGTTTGTTTTTCCTCCAAAGCGGTTCATTTAGAGGCAGTTTCAGATCTTACATCAGAATCCTTTATAGCTGCTCTCAAAAGGCTTATAGGTCGTCGAGGTCTTCCATCTGATATTTACTCCGATAATGCTACTAACT
>OU343160.1:217017476-217019976 GCA_910595825.1 Philhelius pedissequus | reverse complement strand
ACAGTTACCGACGGCGAATACTCAACCCAACGCGGTATCTTAATAAATTGAATATCGGAAAAGGATTTCACAAATGTTTGCCAAGTATCTAAGCTCCGACCTTGTATAGCTTCATCCCAATCAGTTTTTTCCACCCAAATCGTTTGAATCAGCATTTTAGCTACGATAATAATTGGAGCTAGCCATCCTGCTGGGTCAAAAAGTTGCGCGATCTGAGAAAACACTTCTCTTTTACTTGGGCTGGTTGCCAAATGAATGAGGGGAACCGAAAAATGAAAATTATCTTCTTTAGCATTCCAGCGAATGCCTAAAGTTTTGGTTGTGCTTTCTTTATCGAGCTTTAAGAAATTATCTCTTAAGATATAATTGCCTGGAAGGCCGTTTAAAAGCTCCGGGGTGTTAGATGTCCATTTGCGCAGGGGAAATCCTCCAGATTCCAGCAGTTCTATTAACTCACCTTGTGCCTGTTGCGCAGTGGAAATATCATGAGCACCCGAAAGGACGTCGTCAACGTAAAAATCTTGTAATATAATTCTGGACGCAAGTGGGAATCTAGCTTCGTTGTCGTTTGCCAGTTGTTCAAGGGTACGTATGGCCAAAAATGGAGCGCAATTCATACCGAAAGTCACCGTGAGTAATTCACAATCGTCAATTGGCGCTTCCGGTGCTTGCCGAAATAGAATCCTTTGATACGGAGTATCACTTGGATGGACGGCGATTTGGCGATACATTTTTTCTATGTCCGCATTGAAAACATACTGGTAAAATCGCCAGCGCACGATCAACGAAGTAATGTCCCTTTGAAGAACGGGTCCTGCGTAGAGGAGTTCATTCAGACTTAGTCCACTACTGGAGGCACTAGATGCGTTAAAGACAACGCGCACTTTAGTTGAGGAACTTTCGGGTTTCAGTACCGCATGGTGTGGCAAATAAAATGAGGCCACGTTGCCGTTCTTGACTATTTCCGTACTTCCCACCTTTTTCATATGCCCTAGTTCGAGATACTCGCTAAGAACCTTAGAGTATGTGGACTGTAAATCTTTGTTTCGAGTTAGAGATTTCTCTGATTGAAGAAATTGTCTGAGTGCTATATGTCTTGACCTACCGAGTTGTCTGGCAGACCGGTCAGATTTAAAAGGTAGCCGAACCACATAACGTCCGTCCGTACGGCGAGAGGTTGTATTTTTGTACAATTCTTCGCAAAATTGGTCTTCGGCCGATGCGATCTTTTTGGTTTCCCGTACCTCTTCTAACTCCCAGAATCGTTTGATTTGCTCATCCAACTTGTCTTCTGTGTGATCTTGAACGAAGGTGTTGAAGGCGTTGAAGGATTGTGGGATGGGTCCCGACAAAATCCAGCCAAAAATGGTATTTTGAGCCACCAAAGATTCACAGACGATCTGCAGTCCCTCTCGGACTATAGCAGGATACAAGTCCGCACCAATAAGCAAATCGATCCTGGAGGATTTAGAAAAGGTGGGATCAGCCAAACACAGAGCCTTTAATTGCGAAGAGCGGATATGAGTCATTGTGGCACTCGGAAGATCGTTTGTAACCTTGCGTAACACAATAGCATGACACTTGATGTTATTTGACGGATCTTCATTGTTGGCGATAGAGAAAGTACATAACTTTCTTGAGCTTGCCGCATGTGAAGCGCTAACACTCGAGATGGACACATTGATTGGCAATACTGGTAAGTTTAATCGCCTTTGTACTGATTCGGAAATTAGCGACACTTCTGATCCTGGATCGATAAGTGCGCGAACAATATGATTGGATTCGATACCGATGATCTTAACCAGCGCCGTCGCTAGCAGAACTTGCCTCTGAGAAGAGACTACGTGTGATTGGTAATTGAAGGTTGGAGCAGTGGACTGTAGATTTGTTGCGGTACCAATGTCGGAAACATGTGGCAGACTTGTATTTGGCGAAAACCTAACATGCGTAGCCTGTAGATTGTTCGCAGAATTAATGTCGGGGACATGTGATGGTCTTGGCCATGACGGAGTAAAACTGGGCGATTGATTGGAAGTGTCAATGCTGGAAGCATGTGACGCTCTTCCATTGAATGGGACTACTGTAACTCTGCTGTTCTGTTGCTCCCTAGTCGTACTGTCAGTACCTCTGTGTAACAGGGTATGATGTCGTTTTCCGCACGTAATGCAGGAGAACCGACTCGTACATTTGTGTGACCGATGGTCCGGAGACAAACAATTAAAACACAGATTGTTATTCTGAACGACCTCAGCCTTATCCGAAACAGGCATTGATAAAAATTTGTTACAACTTCGAAGCGGATGTTTATTGGAACATAATTGGCAACCCGATGCTTGAGTTTTAACTAGATAGACATTTGAGCGATTATTTGTACCATCGTTTTTCATTGACTTGGATCGCGTTGTGGAACTTGAAAATCCTGTGTTATTAGTGTCGGCAATAGTTTCCAATACTTGAAAGCGGCTGCTTAAAAATTTATTGAGCTGCTCCCATTTCGGCA